>BJCM01091582.1:0-16529 GCA_018326385.1 Flaveria bidentis | reverse complement strand
GACATGTTCTGAATCATAAAAGGTTCAAGAATGTGTTTAACTAAGTAATCTGATTCAGTCGCACGACTGGACCATGCGAATGGGCCAATCGCACGACTGAACTAGGTGATTGAGTCAATCGCACTACTAAGTCATAAGAGTGACTCAGTCGTACGAATGAATCAATCGTATGACTCAGTCGCACGACTGAGCCAGTCGCTTGGCTCAGTCGTACGAATGAAGACTGTAACCTATAAATATCACTTAATTCGTGGAATAACGAGAGTTTTTGAGATTTCATAACCCTAGCCATCCAAGTTCGTCCAGTTCGTCTCTTCCAAGTTCATAGAACATTTCTGGTCATTCCAAGTCTATTCTTAACGTATTCTAATCGTTAGGATTGATTGGATTAACGTTTTTCCTGATTGGATTGCCAATCAAATAGGATTTCGCACTATTTGATCTGGTTTCACGTTGAATCAGTTAGTACACCGTACGCCGAAGGTCCTAACACTCATCTCACCACTCAGAGGGAGAACTAGAAGTAAGTGACTCCTCCTCAGAAGATGAAGTTGTGGAAAGTGATCAGAACAATCAGGAGGAACAGGTTCCTATTCCTGCAAGTCCACAAGCATCTGACATTGATGCCTCTGCGTCTTCGGAACCTCAAACTCCTACTGCCTCAGATTTAGAACCAAATGTTCATAATTTTGATTCTAAGGTAGTTGTTCCCACCACTCCTAGATCACGCCTAAATGTCTATCATCCCTTGGGCAATGTCATTGGGGATGTCAGATCAGGAGTGCAGACAAGAAATCAACTATATTCAGCTGATTATGCTTTAGTAATGGAAAAAGGATACATTCACGATGGTTCTTATCGTTGTTTTGTGTCTTAGTATGAGCCAAAATATGTTAATGAAGCCTTAAATCATAAGGCATGGGTGAGTGCCATCCTAGAAGAACTTCTTCAGTTCAAGAAGTTAGGTGTATGGACTCTGGTGGATAGAACTAAAGGTGCTAAGGTCATTGGCACCAAATGGGTCTTGAAATGCAAGAAAGATGACCAATGTGTCATCATCAGGAACAAGGCTCGACTTGCAGTTCAAGGATTTCGACAAGTCGAGGGAATAGATTATAATGAAGTGTTTGAACCCATGGCAAGAATGGAAGCCATCCGTATCTTCCTTGCCT
Source organism: Flaveria bidentis (assembly GCA_018326385.1). NCBI lineage: Eukaryota > Viridiplantae > Streptophyta > Magnoliopsida > Asterales > Asteraceae > Flaveria > Flaveria bidentis. The sequence continues at coordinate 15,357 of BJCM01091582.1, read as the reverse complement.
ATGCATCGTATATGAAGATTAAATTTTATCAGCTGGATGTGAAGAGTACATTCCTTCATGGTGAAATCCGAGAGAGTGTACATCAGTCAACCCGAGGGATTTGAGGTTCCATATCATCGGGACATAGTTTACAAACTTGACAAGGCTTTATACGGACTTCATCAAGCTCCTAGAGCCTGGTATGAGAAACTCTCGACTCACCTTGTGAAACACAGCTTTCGCAGAGGTGTTATTGATTGCACACTGTTTATCAAAGAAAAGGATGGGAATTTACTGCTTGTTCAGATCTATGTTGATGACATAATCTTCGGTCCAAGAACAAAAATTTATGTAAAGAGTTTGAAGCAGTAATGAAGGATGAGTTTGAAATGAGTGCCATGGGAGAGATGAAGTTGTTTCTAGGGTTAAAGGTGGATCAGACACCAAAGGGAATATTTCTACATCAGACCAAGTATGTAGGAGATATTCTCAGTTGGTTTGACATGGAGAATGCTTCCACAGCTGGGACTCCACTTGCTACAAATCATGATGTAGCACCCGATGAGAATGGTGATCTAGTCGATGCCATCATGTACCAAGGAATGACTAGATCTCTCATGTAGCTCACAGCCTCAAGACCTGATATCATGTATGTGACATGTCTAAGTTCAAGATATCAGGCGAAGCCTAAAGTTAACCATCTGATAGGGGTCAAAAGGATATTTCGTTATCTGAAGGGAACACCAACACTTGGGTTGTGGTATCCTCATGACGATGACTTTGAGCTTACGGCGTATAGTGACTCGGATTACGGTGGCTGCAAGATAAACTACAAGTCTACATCAGCAGGATGTCAATTCTTTGGGAGGAGATTAGTGACCTGGCAGTGTAAAAAAGCAGACCTCGGTTGCTTTGTCAACCTGCGAAGTCGAGTACGTTGCTGTAGCAAGTTGCTGTTCACAAATCATATGGATACAACAACATATGCGGGACTATGGTTTGCATTTCTCTTCTACTCCTATTTTTGTTGATAACTCTGCTGCAATTGCAGTAACTAAAAATCCGGTTCAACATCCTAAAACCAAACACATCAGCATAAAATATCATTTTATATGTGACTGTTTTGAAAAGAACCTAATCGATGTGGTTAAAATAAATACTGATTTTTAACGTGCTGACCTCTATACAAAGGCTTTTGATAAACCATGTTTTCTATATTTGTTAGAGGTCAACGGCATTAAAAAGAAAAGTGATTTAATTCTAGATGATGACCATGTTTAGTCCGATGCATATAGTCCAATTTTCTTTTAATTTTATTTTTAATTAAATTGATGTTCTTTTTCTTCACCTATTAAAATCCTAAATACACAAATCGCTTATGGTTTTAGAATTTTGGAGGGAGAATAGGTTTAGTTAACAACATTAAAAAAACAAGAGAGAAGGAGAGGTTAGCTGATAGAAATCAGATCGTATTTGTGATACCGATTCAATAACTTTGGAAAATGATAGTACATAGGAACAAACCTATTTGGATGTTTAAAAGATTAAATTGAATTAGATGCGAAGTTCTAAATATAAATTTGTGTAGTCTAAGCAATATAAAAGGAAAAATGATAATAAAACTGGTTACTACTAAGGTAACACATAGAAAGTAGACCAAGAGGTTTCTAGACCACAAATGATATGTCGGTAGATTCAACACAATAGATGATTAGACCATGTTGGTGATCTCAAGAACAAACTAAGTTGTTCAACAAGCTGTGGGTTATCATCTTATCCCTGGATAACACAATCAACAAAATTCCAATAAGGGGTGACGAGCATAATAAACGCCGCAAATGTCTGTGTTTGACCAAAATATGAGCAAAAGCACATGATGAAAAAAATGCAAAAGCAATCAAACTAATAACCTATGTTGTTGGTGAGATCTGTGTAAAAAGAATAAAAGTGCTCAAACAAGAAGATAGGTTATGTGCCTCTCTGCTGTGTGGCGGCACTGACCTGGGGATAAGCATAACCTATATATTCTAGAATTCATTGTTGTTTGCCGCCTCTCTGCTGTGCTATGGCACTGACCTGAGGCTTGGCTTCTCTTTAAAAGCTCTAAGAATAGTTGCTTCTTGAATACTAACCTGAGACTGCTCAAAAATCTCCTAAGGAATGTTGATTACCATATAAGCATGGGATCCATAAAATCTTGTTGAAATAATTAAACCTTGAACTATCACCAATTTGTGTCAAAAGTCTGTGTATGGATTTAAGAGGACAAGTATACTGACAATCATCGTGGCTACAATTCTTGAAAGTCCAAATCAATATGGGGATCTAATAGTACTACTATGATTTCCTAAACTTGCTAACGACTCTAGATGAAAAACAAGAATAGAGCATCAAATGGTTTTGATAAGATGTCTCGAATGATTTGACGTACCTGTATGATTCCAAACTAAATCAGTCCACTTATGGTCAAAATGAATTGAAGCTGCCCTTTCAGGAAATGAATCATTTAGATTTCCATCTTAGAATTTCCACCTCACACAAAACCATAAAAACTAGTTTTAGTTTTGTATTTCAGTTTTTAGTTCATTTATTTTGTTTAAATTTCGTCAATTTAGTTTGTTAAACATCGAACTATGCCATGGAATTCAATTGGGGATTTAAGCACCTAAAAAGGTCACATTTGAGGTGACCACACATGTTTTCAAATGTCAAATGGGTCATGTCTGATGTGACAAAGTGTGTGTTTTGTTTAAAAGGATCACGACTGAGGTGACAAATGTCAAAAGGATGCTGTAGTACTTGAGGTGATGGACGACACCACACTGGGTCGTATGAAGGTTTACAGGGGGAAGCAGGTTAAGCCCCCTGTGAGGAGATTGTTCGGGCATCTAGCCTAGGAGGATTACGTGGTGCCAGCGAGGCGTAAATGGCACCACACAGACAGTGATTCTGATGTTGAGCAACTTGTGCTCCCGGACGATTATTCTGATGACGATGATAGTGGGGATGGTGGAGATGCAGGGCCCACTCAATTGAGGGCCCCCACTGTTGATATAGCATCTCCAAAATCCACCCAAGGTGGGACAAAGGAAGCAGGATTCCATCAGGACTTCCGACCTGATGAGGAGGAGTCAGATGAGGAGCCGTTGACTCGAACGATGGGCAACAAGGTGGTTGCCACCGAGAGAGGGCTTATGGCAGTTGGTGACCACCCGAGAGGGTCTGGGGATACTATGACTGATCCAACCTACACCCTAGATCAACCTAGCATCCTAGAGGGAGCATCCACCTCGAGGGGTTCGAGGAAGAAACGGATGGCTCAGCCCCATGGGATGAAGACAAATAGGAGGAGGATGACCTTTATCACCACCACCACTACAGCCTCCACTACCACCACTCCACCTACCACCACTAACACTCCTACTACCACCACTACCACTCCACCTACTACCACCACTACCACCATTCCACCCACTAACACTACCACCACTACCACCATTCCACCCACCACCACTACCACCACTCCACCTACTACCACCACTACCACTCCACCCATCATGACTACCCTACCATCCACACATATCCCACCACCCATCTTCTCTACATCCACCACTTCCACCACCAGACATGGAGTCGGGACCTCATCATAGGTCACACCTGCTTTTGGATCCTCTTACCCATTTGTTGGGTTGGAGGAGCAGCTGGCTAACCTAAACCGATTAGTACTAAAGCTGCTAGCGACAGATGACCAGAGAGCTACTCTGCTTAATCAGCTGATGGAGCTCAATGCCTCCCAACCCCAGAGGATTGAGGCTCAGAGCCTTGAGATCACAGAGCTGAGAAAGATGTAGACATCCTCTATACAAAGGATACGGGATTTAGAGGCTCAGAACAAAAAGCTCATATTGAGGCTCAAAGGATCTAAAGATGAGCCACTAAAGACAAGAGAAGAAGATGGAGATGATGGTGATGATGATGACAGTGATGATGATGAGGATGATGATGGTGATGATCAAGGTGACGATACTGAGGGAGGAGATGACGTTGATGTAGGTGATGATGATGATGAAGGAGAAGGAGATACATCTGCTATGGGTGCCACATCAGCAAGTGAAAGGAGGACCAATAAGCTCAAGAGAAAAGTGCCTCTACATCAGCCCCGTTAGCAGAGGAACACATGATACAAGAAAAGAGTAATGCATAGTTGTTTATGTTATTTAAAAATCATGTATTGTATCAAACTAATATACATAATGTTTATATTTTGTTAATGTGTTTCTGTTTTGATTATTGACTAATGGTTGATGTGTTACATGTTTTAAATCAAGCAGATCAAAATTTTCAAAGAGATGAGTACGACATTGCTTCCCTTCAGCAGATCAAGACTCAACTAACAATGATTCTTGATCTGCATGGGATAGTCAGGAGATCTGTAAGTTACACTCCTAAAGAGGGAGAAATAATTCATGATCTCACTGACGAGCAATTAGCCGAAATGTTTCGACTCTATCCTGATGAGATCGTGAAGGATGCTCCTACCGTAACCGTGGAAAGTGACGACGAGCTGAATGATATAGACGAGATAGAAATTGAAGATGTCATGGCCCAACATTATCCAGAGTATAGTGACAATAAAGGAAATGTTGTTCCCAATTTGGGAGACACCTTGGTCAGTGATACATTTGAAACTCTGGATAAAATGAAGTAGGAGTCAGAGAAGGACAACGGAAATGCCCAAGCCTCAGACGCTAATGTCAATATTAGAAAGGCTGAATAGGCTGCATGATTTGCGGAAATCTGAGCCCAACGCGCTGCTCCAAAACCGAGTGTCAACACCAAGCTCTACAAAGTGAAGAAGCATCACAAGGTGTTAGGCAAAATTATTGCGTGGGCCTATTTTGAGGATCTTTATGTATACGCAGTAAAGAGAGAGAAGGGTGTATAGTACTTTAGATTCCCACATGATCTAAAGACTCTACCTGATTTTAAGCTCAACCAGCTGGCCAAACTGAAGCTGTTATATGCTGACCCAAGAAAGATGTCAGGCTGGTTTAAGGCTGCCTTGAAGAGAGAGTACCACACCAGCTGGGTCAACTTCAAACCTCAATAACCTACTAGGTATATCAGATGGTCTAAAGTTGATTCCATTACTAGCAAGCCAAAGATAGTGCTGAAGTGGAGTCCTCCACGCACGATGTCAAGAATCCCTCTAAGGATAATGTCACAGGACTTCCCTCCACATTTCAAGTGGTGGTACTACGATTGGAGAACATGTGAGGCGGTCATAGTGCTGAACAAAAATGGAAACATGGAAACTATAAGGGTATTTGACCCCATTTGGCTCACTAACTTGTTTGCTGATGATGTTTACACCTTATCCAAGTGGCCACTGTTCTATGATGCACATGATATTGTAAAAGCCCTCCAATTCCAAAATGTGATCAGACTCTACTTTTCATTTGAAATACATGCAGGAGTCATAAAAGAGGAGAAGTACAAGAAATACGAGGAGCTTATGAAGAATGTAAGACAATAGATGAATCTAGGTCCAAGGGGGAGTTTGCTGATACATGTGTACCTAGTTTCTAAGCTTAATGTAATATGTCATTATTGTCTTACACATATGTAATAGATTGGGTACTTAATGAAATACAATGTTTGGTTGTGCTTATAATGTTTATAATTTCATTAATTTGTAGTTTAATGCTTATTGAATTGACTATATAGGTTTGTGGTTGTTTGAACTAATATTACTAATGTAATGATAATTAATTATATTCAACTTAGTAATATGAAGTTCTCATGCGAATGGCCCATGCTAATGGACCATACGCATGAACAACTTCATGCGAATGACTCAGTCGCACGACTGAACCAGGAGATTGGATCAGTCACACAAGGGTAACATGAGATTGACTTAGTCACATGACTGAACACTCAGTCGTGCGAATGGATCAACCGCATGGCTCAATCGCACGACTGAACCAAGCTAATGGTTCAGTCGCCCGAATGAGAAACCCTAACCTATAAATACCACTTAATTCGTGGAAAAAACGTAAGGATTCAGAACACTTTGAATCCAGATGTACCCTAGCCATCCAGAGACCTCTAAGAACCTGTTCCAAGTTCAAAGATCGCACTAGATCGATTCCAAATCGTTCTTAACATTTAGATTCAATCTACAATTGTTTCTACTTGCGTTCTCACTGATTTGATCACCAATCAAATAGGATTCCGCTACTATTTGTTTCAGTATACACGTTTATCAGTTAGTATTTCGTTCAATACTTGATTTTAACAAAAATAGGCCCACACAATGATTTTGCCCGACACCTTCTGATGTTTGTTGACTTTGTAGAGTTTGGTGTTGTTTTGCTTTGGAGTTGTGCGTTGGGCACTTATTTCAGCAAAACAAGCTGCCCATTCAGCCTTCTTGATATCAAAATTTGCACCCGAGGCTTGGGCTTTGTTTTCATCCTTTTCCTTTTCGTTCTCCATTTCATCCAACTTCTCAAATGTAGTAGTGCTAAAAGTATCACCCAAGTTGGGTATCACATTTCCCTTGCAGTAAGTGTACTCTGGATAATGTTTTGTTTTAACATCATCAATCTCAATCTCATCCACATCCTGCAGCTCCTCATCACTTAAAACATCAAATAGCATCTTTTACAATTTCGTCCGGATTGAGTCGAAACATCTCAGCTAGCTGCTCGTCGGTCAGATCATGTATAATTTTTCCTTCTTCGGGAGTATAGCTCACTGACCTTCATACGATCCCTTGTAAATCAAGAATCATGGTTAATTGAGACTTGATTTGCTAAAGCGGAGCAACATCATATTCATCCTGTTGTGGAGTTTTATCTGCTTGATTAGACATTAATCACATCACACATAAGTCATTTTATAAAACATTAAGACATAAATAGACATAAGTGATTAATAATTAAATTAATGTAATACATAATTCAAGTACAAAAGTTTTAAATACAAAACATCTAATCATTACTTTTATCTTGAATCGCATGTTCTTCAGCAGGAGGAGCGTAGGATGAGGCTCCTTGATCTTGCTTATGTTTGGTACGCCTCTCCTGAGCTTGAGGAGAGGCTGATGCAGCAACATCGCCTTCCTGATTATCATCATCTTCTCGATCTTTTCCGCTCGGTCCACCTTCTCCAACGTCCTCCTTAGAGTCATCTTCATCCTCTTCGTCATCACCATCATCACCATCCTTGATCTTCAGAGGCTCACTCTTTTACCCCTTAAGCTTTAGAAGTATCTTTTTGTTCTTCTTCTCAAGCTCCTCAATCCTCTTCCCCAAAGCCAACACCAGCTCATTTTGACTAGTAAGTGCATGGTAGGCTCGGCTTAGAGCTCTCTCATACCTGTGACTCTTCTCACTAAACTCCCTGATCTGCTACGCTTGAGCTGCGTTCACCTCCATCAACTGGTTGAGCTGCCCACCTCTTTGCACATCTATGGAAAATAGCCTTAGCACAGTTCGGTTGAGGTTGGCCAGCTGTTCCTCTAATCCGATGTGGGGTAGAGTGGGTCCAGCCATGAATGGAGAATGTGTGGATGGACCTGCTTGATGAGAGGTGGTGGTAGTAGTGTATATGGTGAATATGGGAGGTGGAATGTGTGTGGGCTGTGGTGGAGTGGTTCTGGTAGTGGTGGTAGGAGGTGTGGTAGTGGTGATAGGAGGTGTGGTTATGGTGGTAGCTGTGGTAGTGATGGTGGGAGTAGTGATTAGGGTGATCCTCTGCCTCTTGCTCTTCTTCCTGTAAGGTTGGGCCATTCTTTTCTTCCTTGAGCCCTTGGAGACAAAGGCTCCCCCTGAGCCGAGTGGCTAGTCTAGGGTGTAAGTAGGATCATTGTCATCTGTAGCACCACCCTTTGACCTAGCCTGGCGTCCACCAACCGCCTCTTTACCTTTCTCGATGGCCACAACCCTACTCCCAACTGTCCTCACGAGAGGCTCCTCATCTGACTCATCATCTTCATCTAACCGAATGTCAGGGTGGTTTGGAGCCTGCTCGGATCCACCAGGAGCCTCACCGCCTTGACCATCACCATGGTCATCTTTATCGTCGTCTGTATCATTAGTGGGTAGCTCAATCGGCTTGACATCTGAGTCACTCTCATCGCGACACCACTTCTTGTGAGAAGGCGCCATATAATCAACACTTGCCAAGTGCCCGAACAGTCTACTGACAGGGGGCTTCACCTGCTTCCCCCTGTATACTTTCATCCTACCCAAGGTGGTATCATATATCACCTCGAGTACTACTGCATCTTCATTCTCCTTTGGCAGAGATGGAAGCTTCTCATTAATAATAAGTTGTAAGAACCAAGGGTACATGCAAAAACCTTACCCTTAGCCTCTAAGTTTTTTTATCAAGTAAGAGAATATCATGTTAGAGAAGCTAAAAGAATGGTTTAGCACTAGTGCAACATATGCATTCTGGATTTAGTCAGATAAATCATCAAATCCTCCCCTCCTTGATGCTATGCACTTCAGAATGACATGGGCTAGGTACTTGAACGGGGGATACAGGTTGCTTTTGTTGAGCACACCTGAGTTGATGTCCCTAGTGCACTTCATCTGTAAAAAACAAACCCTTACTGTCAGAGGATGTAACTTGGTCGGGTGGGCATCATCATCACCCAGATCCAGTACCCGTCTTAGATCAGCTGCAGTAACTTTGATCTCTTGACAAAAAATGGAGCTCCATATACAGTAAGGCTCACCAGATCTATCAACTGAAGCACCTTCCCAAAAGGCTTGCTGTAGAGATTGGTAGGGTGTGCAAGGAGCAGAGATAGCTTTGTAGATCCTCGACCTCCTTAGAAAAGCAATAATCCCAGAAAACCCGGTAGCATTCCGAGTGGTCGCATCCAAGTGAGCACAAATGTTATGCTTGGTGTTGATATTCCACCTATCAGCCATGTTGCTATAATACAATACACATAAAAATTAGATTTATGCATAACAGAGCACAGTTGAAACTAAACTATTTTGAGATTAGTCTGGTTCAATCATGCGATTGAACCATACAACTGAGTTCAGTCGTGCGATTGAGCATGTGGCTGAGTTCAGTCGTGCGATTGAGCTTGCGACTGAACTTAGTCGTGTGTTAGGCCATGCAGTTGAGTCAATCATGCATCTAAACTCATATGCTTCGTTCATTCGTGTGATTGAGTCATACAGCCAGCTCAATCATGCTATTGAAGTTCATCAGCGCGTCTATTCGTATAACTCTCTGTTTGACACTTTAAATTCTAGTCATAGTCAAAACTTGATGTTAAATGTTGTGTTTTGGCTCATTAGACTCGCAACCATTCAAAATAACACGTAATGTTCTTTAAATCAATGATTATGTCCATTTAGGTGGTTTATTTTGAATAGTTTGTCTAAGTGCTTGTTTTGAATGATTTCAGTCATTAGGGCTTTATTATACAAGACATTGAAGTCTATTTTGATCTCACATTACTTGTACACGCAGAAAGTAAATGTTAGAATCACAATCACGATGCTAAATCAATAAAATAAAATTTGGGCAAAGTCTCGGTGCTTTCGGGCGACTAAGGGCGATTGAGGGGTGATGAGAACTTGCGACCGACTCCCTGCTTTTATACTAAGTTAACATTCAGTCGTGCGACTGGGCCCATTCGCATGGTTCATTCGTGCGACTAGGGTTCAGTCGTGTGACTGGTTCATATTGCCTTATCCATTCATGTGATTAGTCCATTCTGGTAATCCAATCGCATGGATTGATCCATGCTTATGATCCAATCATGCGACTGGGCCATACTTATGGCCAGTCATGCGATTGGTCCATAATTATTAGTTTGACCTGTACATTTTCAAACATATATGTGTAACTATTGATTAAAAAATTATGACCGATGATCATCTCAGACATGACCTTTTTAATTTGAAAAACTTTTTGATCACCTCAGACGCGATCGTTTTAATTTTTAACATTTTGGTTACCTCAGACGTGACCCCTTTTGAGTGAGTGATTCATAGATTACAACGAGTTGTAGAGTCTGACATCTACGTAACAAATTACTAGAAAACAAAATTTTGAAAACACTTTGAAATTTAAAAAACAAAACAGGACCTATTTTTGTATTTTTGATTCGAGATGGAATTAAACCTATTAGACTACATCTAACCGATTTTACTTCCTGGACAACACAGCTTCAAGTCAATTTTATCATTTCTGGTACGATTCATTATGGAATCATACAGGTATATCAGAATCATTTGTGCCATTTTAATTAACCATTTTGATGCTAGATTCTTGTTTTGATCGAGAATCAATAGCAGTTTTAGGAAATCATACTAGAGCTATAAGATGCACACAATGATTTTGACTTTCAAGAACTGCAGCTCACGATGATTGTCAGTATACTTGTCCTCTTAAATCCATACATAGATTTTTGACATACATTGGTGATGAGTTAAGATTTAATTATTTCAACAAGTATTTGTGGATCCCATGGTTATATGGTAATCAACGTTCCTCAGGAGATTTTTGAGCGGTCGACGGGTATTTTCAAGAATAAACTATTTTAAGAGCTTTCAAAGAGATGCCAAGCCTCAGGTCAGTGCCATCGCATAGCAGAGGGGCGCAAACTCTAATGAATTCTAGAATATTTAGATTATGCTTGTCCTCAGGTTAGTGCCACCGCACAACAGAGAGGCACACAACCTATCTTCTTTTTAGAGCATTTATTTTCTTTTTGTACATAACGTACCAAAAACTTAAGTTATTAGCTTGATTGCATTTTGCATTTTTTCATGTGCTTTGCTTATTTTTATGGTCGTCTACACACATTTGTGGCGTTTATTTTGCTCTTCACCCCTTATTGGAACTGCGTAGATTGTGTTAACCATGGATAAGATGGGAGCCCACAGCAAGTTGAACAACTATGTTTGAATTTTAAACCACCAATATGGTCTACTCATCTATTGTGTTGAATCTACCGACACATCATGTAATGATCTAGCAACATCTAGGTCTACTTTCTCTATGTTACCTCAGTAGCAGACTAGTTTTACTATCATTTTTCCTTTTATTTTGCTTAGACTACGCAGACTTATACTTTGAATTTTACATTTTAATCATTTAAAATCTTTTAAAGTCCCAAACAATCTGTTCACTGTGTACTCTCATTTTCCATAAACGTTGAATCAGAATCACAGATTTGATTTCATTTCTTTTAGCTAAGCTGTCCTCCTCCCTTGTTTTTTAAAGTAATTAAATACTGCACGAATTTAATACTAATTTGACCTATTCTCCCCCTAAAATTCAAAAACATAAAATATTTTTGTGTTTTTAGATTTTTTTAATAGACAGAAAAATAAGTAAAATAAAATAAAAGAAAAGAAAATTAAGTAACTAGTCGGACAATGAAATTTTGTCCTCTGGAATCACTTCACATTTCTTTTTCATGCCATTGACCTCTAACAGATATAAAAACCACGGTTAATCAAATGCTTTTGTGTAGAGGTGGGTGCGTTGAAAATCCGTATTAATTTTAACCACATTGATTAAGTGCTTTTCAAAATAGTCATGTATAAAGTGATATTTAATACCGATGTGCTTAGGTTTAGGATGTTGGACCATATTTTTTTGTTACGACTATAGCAGCAGAATAATCAACAAAAATAGGAGGGTTAGAAAATTGCAAATCGTAGTCGCGCATTTGCTGTTGAATCCAGATGATTTGTGAACAGCAACTTGCAGCAGCAACGTATTCAGCTTCACATGTTGACAGAGCAACGGAGGTCTGCTTCTTACACTGCCAAGTGACTAACTGTCTACCAAAGAACTAACATCCCGCTAATGTTGACTTGTAATTCATTTTGCAACTCCGAGTCACTATATGTTGTAAGCTCAAAGTCATCGTCATGAGGATACCACAACCCGAGTGTTGGAGTACTCTTAAGATAACCAAAAATCGTTTTGACTCCTATGAGATGGTTGACTTTTGGTTTCACCTAATATCTAGAATAAAGACACGTCACGTACATGATATCAAGTCGTGAGGCTGTGAGGCACATGAGAGATCTGATCAGTCCTTTATACAAAGTGGCATCAACCAGATCACCATTTTCATCGGGTGTCACGTCATGGTTTGTAGCAAGTGGAGTTCCAGCTGTAGAAGCATTCTTCATATCTAACCGACTGAGGATATCGCCTACATACTTGGTCTGATGTAAAAATATTCCCTTTGGTGTCTGATCCACCTATAACCCGAGAAAGAACTTCATCTCTCCCATGGCACTCATCTCATATTCTGCTTTCATTACAGATTCAAATTCTTTACATAACTCTTCGTTTTTGGAACCGAAGATTATGTCATCAACATAAATCTGTACCACCAGTAAGTCACCATCTTTTTCTTTGATGAACAGTGTACAGTTAATAACTCCTCTACGAAAACCGTGTTTCACCAGATGAGTTGAGAGTTCCTCATACCATGCTCTGGGGGCTTGATGGAGCCCGTAAAGAGCCTTATCCAGCTTGAAAACTCTATCCCAATGATAAGGATCATCAAATCCTTCGGGTTGACTGACATCCATTGTCTCACGGATTTCACCATGAAGGAATGCACTCTTGACATCTAGTTGATAGACTTTGATCTTCATGTAGGATGCATAAGCTAGAAATATACGTATTGCTTCGATCCTTTCCATTGGTGCAAACACTTCATTTTAATCTATGCCTTTGACTTGTCGAAATCCTTGAACTACAAGTCAGGCCATATTCCTGATTATTACCCCTTGGTCATCTTTCTTGCATTTCAGTATCCATTTAGTGCTAATCACCTTAGCTCCTTTTGGTTTGTCCATAAGGATCCACATTCCTAATTTCTTGAACTATAGGAGTTCTTCTTGCATTACACTGACCCATGCCTCATCGTTTAACACTTCACTAACGTATTTTGGGTCAAATTGAGACATAAAACATCAATATGCTCCATCGTGAAGGTATCCCTTTTCCATTACCGAGGCATAACCAGCTGTGTATAACTGATTTCGGGTTTGTACTCCCGATCTAACATCCCCAATGACATTGTCCAAGGGATAATAAACTTTTAGCAGAGATCCAGGAGTTGTTGGAACAACCACCTCATTATCCAGATTGTTAAAGTCAAGTTCAGGATCTATAGCTGTTGGTGTATGAAGTTCTGAAATATCAGAGGCATCAGGATTTGATGCTTGTGTACTTTCATTTGTAGGAACCTGTTCTTCCTGGTCCACCTATTTAGTATCCACTTTTTCATCATCAGAGGAAGAATCGCTTACATCAAGTGCTCCCCCCTAAAGAATTAGACAATTCACCTTGTGGAGTTGATGCTGTAGAGTCTAATGGCTGTGTGTCTAGGACATCATACATCTTTCTGGTCATTAACTCATCATCCGGAAGGGAGAGAGGTATGTTGAAGGACTTAAAGAATCCATCATAGTCGAAAAATAATGAAGGTCCCTTTCCAGCAGGGGGTGGTGTATCTCTGAACAACAACGTCGCACCGCACCTCTACCTGACCCGTTGAGTTGTTATAAACTCTCTTGTTCGGTATATTGTATCCAAGAAATATCCCTTCTTCAGCCTTCTCACTGAACTTCCCAGACTAAGTTTCCTTCAGCAGCGTACATGGTGCACCAAATGGTTCGAGATACTCCAGGTTAGGTATACGTTGTTGGAGTAGTTCATAACACGTTTTCCCATCTCGCTTGACCACTAAGACTTGATTGAGTGTGTAACACGCATTGCCACTGCCTTATTCCAAAACTAGATAGGCAGTTTCAAGTCGGCTAGCATCGTTCTTGCTGTCTCTATCAAGCTCCGATTCTTTTGCTCAGCAACTCCATTCATCTGTGGTGTGTAGGCAGATGTAAATTGATGTATATTCCCTTTTTCTTTACGAGAAAGCCTCCATCAACTAGTTCTTGAACTCTGTGCTGTTGTCTGATCAAATCTGTCTAACTTTCAGCTTGGTGACTTCTTACTATGTAGTTACCAGATGTTTGAATGAGTCAAAAGATTCTGATTTCGCTTTTATTATCAGAAACATCACCCAATAGAATCTTGAGTAATCATCTGTTACTACATACCAATACAAATCACCAACAATACTTTTAGTGTTGACATGACCAAACAGATCCATATGTACAAGCTCGAGAGGCATATCTATATAGTTAACTTTCTTTGCCTTATGAGCCTTCTTGGTCAGTTTTCCTTTCTTGCAAGCTATGCAGAAGTCTCGAAGCTGAAAGTTCTTAATATTTACACTATTCACTAGATCATTCAAAATCAATTGATTCATCTTTCTAGGATTGATGTGTCCCATTCTCCTATGCTAGGAGATTGAGTCCCTCTTTGTTGCCTTTGACAAGAAGCATTGTACCGTGTGATCAGTTGTGGATGTTTTTGATAGATCCAAGACATATAAGTCGTTATATTTTGAAGCTGACATGAGAACCTTATCATCTTCAATCACATAGTCCTTTTTCAATAGGTAGCACTTCTTGTTGTCAAAAACAACTTTGAAGATTTTGCCATAGATCTGGGAGACTGAAAGCAAGTTTTTATGTAGTTGTTGAACGTATTTGACCTTATCATACTTGATTTTTTGGTTTTCCACTAAGCCCTGAGTAGTGATATATCCTCCTTTATTCCCAACAAATGATAAATGTCCTCCTTTAATTTGTTTGACGTTAACGAGGAGAGACTTGTTCCCGATCATGTGCCTAGGCACCCCACTATCAACAATCCAGGTATTTGTGATAGCATTGTAGCGGACACCCTTCACATTCAAAGGAAATGATCAGATTAGGTTTGGGACCCAAGCCTTAACTGACTTGGGTGACCTAGAGGAATCACATATTATAAATTCAACCCACTATCCACTTGAGGATTAGGGCATATCATTCTTCTTATTATTCTCATTATCAGACAACTTATTTGACTTTTCTTTCCATAAGCTAGTTTTGTGTAAGGCCTGTTTGTGATACACATATGACTGGCTTAGAGTTTGAACTTTAGGTTCATTAGTTCTCTTAGGATGAGTAACAGAACTCCTTTTAGAAGAACTTTATTTTGTATCATAAATTTCAATTTTCTTTCTCGGAGTCTGATAATAAGGACAATTAGAAGTAATATGTCCTCTTTTACCACAACTGTAGCATGATCGTCCTTCCACATGTTGAGGAAACTATTTATGTGGGGTTGAGTGTGATACAGGTGCGATATGAGTTTGGTTGGGTTTAGTCACTTCTCGTTTAGATGTTTCTGCTTCTTTAACAAAATTAATTGTTTGAACATTTTTAACATCTTTAGCCTTTAGTTTATTTGGACTTT
>BJCM01091569.1:0-12123 GCA_018326385.1 Flaveria bidentis | reverse complement strand
CCAGTTATGGCATCAACCTCAGACCGTCTGATATACCTCGTTGGTTGTTGAGGTTTGAAGTTGACCCATCTGGTGTGGTACTCTTTCTTTAGAGCTGCTTCAAACCAGCCAGACATTTTGCGTGGGTCAGCGTATAGCAATTTCAGCTTCGCTAACTGGTTAAGCCCAAATCCAGGAAGAGTCTTCAGGTCGTGTGGGAACCTGAAGTACTCAATCCCTTTCTCACATTTTACTGCATAAACATTGAGATCTTAAAAATGTGCCCATGCGATGATTTTTCCCGACACCTTGTGATGTTTCTTCACTTTGTACAGCTTGGTGTAGACACTTGACTTTGAAGCACTACGTTGGGCTCTTATTTCTTCAAAGCATGTAGCCCACTCAGCCTTTCTAATATTGACTTTATCTTTCGAGGCTTGGGCCTTATCTTCATTCTTGTCAGACTCTTGTTCCATTTTATCTAGAGTCTCAAAGGTTTCACTAACAAGATTGTCTCCCAGATTAGGAATGACATTACCCTCAATGTCAGTGTACTCTGGACAATGATGTTCAGTGACATCTTCAATCTTGATCTCATCAATGTCGTTGAGCTCGTCGTCACTTTCCACATGGACTGTTGGAGCATCTTTCACGATCTCATCAAGATTGAGTCGGAACATTTCAGCAATTTGCTCGTCGGTGAGATTGTGAATTATCTCTCCTTCTTCAGGAGTGTACATCACCGATCTCCTGACTATTCCCTGCAGATCAAGAATCATCATGAGCTGAGTCTTGATCTGTTGGAGGGGAGCAATATCATATTCGTCTCTTTGATAATATGGATTTGCTTGATTTAGACATGTAACACATCAATCATTAGTTAATAATCAAAATAGAAACATAAACATTAAATATAAATATTCATTACATTAATTTGATACAAGATTCAAATACATATGATTTAAATAACATAAACAACTAAGTATTACTCTTCTCTTGTATCATGTGCTCCTCTGCTGACGGGGCGGATGTGGAGGCACCTTGGTCTTGTGCTTACTTTTTCCTCCTCTCACCAGTAGATGTGGCACCCGTAGTAGATGTATCATCATCATTATCAACATCATCATCAACATCATCACCAACATTAGTATCATTCCCGTGATCATCACCATCATCATCATCATCATCATCACTGTCATCATCATCACCATCATCTCCATCTCCCTCTCTGATCTTTAGTGGCTCCTCCTTTGACCCTTTGAGCCTCAGCATGATGGTCTTGTTGGTAGTCTCCAACTCCTCTATCCTTTTGGCAGAGTGGACATGTTGCTCCTGGAGTTGGGACATCTCTGAGCTCTATGCAGCAATCTGTTGGGCCTACTGCTTAATCAGCTGATCCTACTGAGATATCTACTGAGATTGTGCAATAGTAAGATCTACTAGTTGACGAATCTGGGTAGTCTTCTCGTCATCAGCTGCTAACAGCCTCAGCACCATGCGGTTCAATGTTGAGAGCTGTTCCTCTACCCCACTGGGAGGTAGTGGGGATCCAGATGGAAAGGAAGTGAAAGATGACGGTGCTGGTGGGTGGCAAGTGGTGGTGGTGGTGGTAGTAGTGAAGATTGGGGTGGTATAGATGAAGGTGGTGGTGGATGAGTGAAGATCGGGGGTGGTATAGATGAAGGTAGTGGTGGAGTGGGTGTGGTAGTGGTGTTTAGGGTGGTAGAGGTGGTGGCTGGTGGTGTGGTAGCAGTGGTGGTGGGTGGAATGGTGGTTGTGATGGTAGGTGGAGTGGTGGTAGTGGTGGTGGTGATGAATGTCATCCTCTTCTTCTTCTTCTTCAATCCTTGGGGCTGAGCCATCCTTTTCTTCCTCGAGCCCTTTGAGGTGGATGCTCCCCCTGGAACACTGCTAGGCTGATCGAGAGCATAAGTAGGATCAGTGTCAGCCTCCCTAGACTCGCAAGGGCATCCACCAACCTCCCCAATACCTCGGTCGGTGGCGACCACCCTGCTCCCCACAGTACGAGTCAAGGGCTCCTCATCTGACTCCTCCTCCTCATCAGGTCTGAAGTCCTGATGGAAACCAGCAGTCTCTGTCCCCCCTTGTGTGGATGCTGGAGATGCTATATCAGTAGTGGGGGCCCTCAGTTGAGTGGACCCTGTATCTCCACCATCACCGCTGTTGTCGTCGTCGGAGTCATCTTCAGGGAGCTCCAGCTGCTCGACGTTTGAATCACTGTCTACGTGGCGCCATTTACGCCTCCCGGGCGCCATGTAGTCCACCTTGGCCAGATGGCCAATGAGTCTCTTTACCGGGGGTTTGACCTATTTTCCCTGGTATACCTTCATATGACCTAGTGTCGTATCATCCATAATCTCCAATGCCACTGCATCTTGGCTCTCCTTAGGCAATGTGGGCAGCTTCTCATCAAAAATCATCTGTAAAAACCTAGGGTACATGCAGAAACCCTCTTTGCCCTTCACCTCCAAGTTCTATATCAAGTAGGAGAAAATCATGCTAGAAAAGCTGAAAGGGTGGTTCAGCACCAGTGCCACGTAGGCATTTTGAATCTGGTCTGAAAGATCATCAAACCCACCCCTTTGTGAAGCCAAGCACTTGAGGATGACATGTGCCAAGTACTTGTACTAGGGACACAGGTTGCTCTTGTTGAGCACACCTGCGTTAATATCCCCAGCGTACTTCATCCTCATGAAGCACCCTCTCACCGTCAGCGGGTGAAGTCTGGTGGGTGGTCTGCATCATCACCCAACCCAAGTACTCTCTTGATATCCTCGGCAATGACCTCAATATCCATGCCAAAAATAGAGCTCCTGATGCTGTACGGTTCATGAGAGCGGTCAACCGATGCTCTCTCCCAGAAGGCCTGCTGAATAGACCTGTAGGGAGTGCATGGTGTAGATATCGCCTTGTGGATCTTGGATCGCTTGAGGAAAGCGATGATCCCTGCAAACTCGGCACCATTCCGAGTCGTGGAATCTAAATGAGCACAGATGTTGTGCTTGGGGTTGATGGACCACCTGTCAGCCATCAATCTATAACACAAGACACGTAGACATTAGTTAACCACACGACACAAATAAGTTCTAATTAACTTGGTTGAATTCATTCTATTTCATTCATACGACTGAACCATGCGACTATGTTCTGTTGGTTGACTTAGCATGCTACTGGATTCAGTCGGGTGACTGAGTAGGCGACTGAGTTCAATCGGATGACTATGCCTGCGATTAGTTCAGTCGGCCGACTAAGCTCATTCGTATGATCCATTCGGCCGATTGAGCCATTCGACTAGCTCAATCGTGCGATTGGAGTTCATCCTGGCGTCTAGTCGCATGACCCACTGTTCGGTCTACTGTGATTCGATTTTTAACCAATTATTGAAATTAGACGTCGTGTAATGGTTCTTTAGACCCGCATTATTTATAATAATAACCTAATAACCTTTATTTCAACATTTTACTTGGTTTAGTTAGGTTATTAGTTCATTTAAAGTCTCGGTTCTTGTTAGGTTCACATTCTTGATTTATGAGTCTAGTTGACGGAGTTTTTGGCAAGTTCACACCGTATTTTACCTGTATAATCAGTAACAAAGGTCAGAATATGAGAATAAGCAAGGAATTTGGGTCAGATGAAAATTTGGAAGAGTAACGGTAGGTTGTACGATTTTAGAGCGATTGGGGGTGATGAGTTGAATGCGATCGACTATGGCCCTATTTATACTGAAACTGATTTCAATCAGCCGACTGGACCCATTAGCTCAGTTCATTCGGGTGAATGGACCTCAGTCGTGCGATTGGCTCAGTCGATCACATTCAGTCGGCCGACTGGATTTCAGTCGGGCGACTGACTCATTCGCACTGTTCCATTCGGCCGACTGTCTCATTCTGATAAGCCATTCGGGTGAATGGTTCATGCTCATGTGCCATTTGGCTGGTTAGTTCATGAGTATGGCCCATTTGTATGGTTGGTCCATACTCATGGTCCAATCGTGCGATTGGATCATACTCATGATTTTGACTTTATGACCATTTCTCACTTAAACCTTTTTTAACTTTTGAATAAACTTTATGAGCATTTGATCATCTCAGACATGATCATTTTGACTTGAAAAACTTTTGACCACCTCAGACGTGATTCTTTTAAGCAATTTGTCACCTCAGACGTGACTGATTTTACCTTTGAAAGCACGTGTGGTCACCTCAGACGTGACCCTTTCATATGATTAACTCCCCTATTGAATTCAATGGCATAGTCCGATAACAAACAAACTGAATTTGACTAAATTTAAATAAAATAAAAGGAATAAGAATTGAAATTCAAAACTAAGACATATTTTAGTGATTTCGTGAGGGTACATTTCCTGAAAAGCAGCTTCAATTCATTTTGACCATACATGAACCAATTCAATTTGGAATCATACGGGATATTCAAATCATTCGGGACGTGTTATCAAAACCTTTTGATGCTCTATTCTTGTTTTTCATCTAGAGTCGTTAGAAATTTTAGGAAATCATACTAGTACTATTAGATCCCCACATTGATTTGGACTTTCAAGAATTGTATCCACGATGCTTGTCGGTATACTTGTCCTCTTAAATCCATACACAGACTTTCAACACAGATTGGTGATAGCTTGAGGTTTAATTATTTCAACCAACATTTGTGGATCTCACACTTATGTGGTAATAAACATTCCTCGGGAGATTTTGAGAGGTCTACGGGTATTTTGTCAAGAAGAAACTATCAAGTTATTAGCTTGATAGCGTTTATTTTTCATTTTTTTGTGCTTTGCTCTATTTATGGTCATCCGCACACATTTGTGGCTTTTATTTGCTCGTCACCCCTTATTGGAATTTTGTTGATTATGTTAACCAGTGATAAGATGGGAACCAACAGTCAGTTAAACAACTTATTTTGATCTTGAGATTACCAACCAGGTCTAATCATCTATTGTGTTGAATCTACCGACATATCATTTGTGGTCTAGCATCCTCTAGGTCTAATTTCTTTATGTTACCTTAGTAGTAACCAGTTTTACTATCATTTTTTCTTTTATATTGCTCAGACTACACAGACTTAAACTTTGAATTTGGCATCTTATTCAATTTAAACTTTTAAAGTCCCAATTGATTTGTTCATGTGTACTATCATTTTCCAAAGATACTGAATCGGTATCACACATACGATCTAATTTCTATCGGCTAGCCTCTCCTTCTCTCTCGTTTTTTATTATTTATTTATTTTTATTTATTTTAATGTTGTTAACATAGACTTATTCTCCGATTCTCCCCCTAAAATTCTGAAACCGTAAACGAGTTGCGGTTTTATGATTTTAATAGGCGATGAAATAACATCAATTTAATTCAAAACATAAATTAAGAGAAATAAAATAAAAAGAAAATTTACGATACGCATCGAACTACACATGGTCATCTTCAGGAATTACATCACTTTTCTTTTTAACGCCATTGACCTCTAACAAATATAAAAAACGTGGTTTGTCAAAAGCCTTTGTATAGAGGTCAGCGCGTTGAAAATCACTATTTATTTTAACCACATCGATTAGGTTCTTTTCAAAACAGTCACGTATAATATGATATTTTATTCCGATGTGTTTGGTCTTAGGATGTTGAACCAGACTTTTTGTTAATGTAATTGCAGCAGAGTTATCAACAAAAATAGGAGTAGAAGAGTATTTCAAACCGTAATCCCGCATTTGCTATTGAATCCATATGATTTATGAACAGCAACTTGCAGCGGCAACATATTCAGCTTCGCAAGTTGACAACGCAACCGAGTTCTGCTTCTTACAGTGCCAGGTCACTAATCTTCTGCCAAAGAATTGACATCCCACTAAACGAAATACTAACTGATTAACGTGTATACCAAATCAAATAATGCGGAATCCTATTTGATTGGTGATCCAATCAGTGAGAACACATGTAGAAACAATTATGTATTGAATCTAAACGTTAAGAATCGATTATGAATCGATCTACTACGATCTATGAACTTGGAACAGGTTCTTAGAGGTCTCTAGACGGCTAGGGTACGTCTGGAGTCAAAGTGTATTCAATGCCTACGTTTTTCAACGAATTAGGTGCTATTTATAGGTTAGGGTTGCTCATTCGGGCAACTGAACCATTACGTGCGATTGAGCCATGCAGTTGATCCATTCGCATGACTGAGTGTTCAGTCGTGCGACTAAGCCAATCTCTTGTTATAATCATACGATTGATCCAGTCTACTAGATCATTCATGCGACTGAGTCATTCGCATGAAGTGGTTCATGCGTATGGTCCATTAGCATGGGCCATTCGCGTGATAACTTCATATTACTAAGTTTGAATGTATTCATTATCATTACATTATTCATATTAGTTCAAACAACCACAAACCTATATAATCAATTCAATAAGTGTTAGACAACTCATTAATGAAGTATTAAACATTATAAACACAACCAAACATTTGCATTTCATTAAGTACCCGTTCAATTACATAGGTGTAAGACAATAAAACATATTACATTAAGTTCAGAAACTAGGGACACATGTATCTATAGATCATCAAATCAACCCCTCCGTGATGCAATGCACTTCAGAACGACATGTGCCAGGTACTTGAACTGGGGACTTAGGCTGCTTTTGTTGAGCACACCTGCGTTGATGTCCCCAGTGTACTTCATCTGTAGAAAACAACCCCTTACTGTCTGAGGATGTAACTTGGTCGGGTGGGCAGCATCATCACCCAAATCCTGTACCCGTCTAAGGTCAACTACTGTAACCTCAATCTCTTGGTCAAAAATGGTGCTCCAAATGTTGTAAGGCTCAGCAGATCTCTCAACTGAAGCACATTCCCATAAGGCTTGTTGTATTGACCGGTATGGTGTGCATGGAGCAGAGATAGCTCTGTAGATCCTCGACCTACTCAGAAACCCAATAATACCAACAAACTCAGCAACATTCTGAGTGGTGGCATCAAAGTGATCACAGATGTTGTGCTTGGTGTTGATGATCCACCTATCTGCCATGTTTCTGTAACATAGGACACATAAACATGAGGTTTGTCCATAACAGAAGACTGTTGAAATTTAAACTGTTCTGAGATTAGTCTTGTTCAATCATGCAATTGAGCCATATGACTGAGTTCAGTCGTGCGATTGAGCATGCGGTTGAGTTCAATCGTGCAATTGAGCATTCCGCTGAGTTTAGTCGGGCGATTGAGCATGCCGCTGAGTTAAATTGTGCGATTGAACTCAGACGCCTTATTCATTCGATCGATTTAGTCATTCACCTAGATAAATCATGCGATTGAAGTTCATTCGGAGTGTCTATTCGCATAACTCTCTGTACGACACTCTAACCTTGAATCTGGGTCAAAACTTGATGTTAAACATCGTGTTTAGACTCGTTAGATTCATAGGGACCCTAACTATCACTGTATGCCCCTCATTTTAACGATTATGCACATTTAAATGGTCTATTTGAAGGGTTTTATAGATTTCTTGATTTTAATCAATTAGGTCAGCTAGGGTTTGATTACACCATGCATTTTGTGTGATTTCAGTCTCTAAGTACCTGTAGATATAGAGAGTACACGTTAGTATCACAATCACAGTGCAAAATCAATAGAATCGAATTTTGGAAGAGTAACTTTGCTATCGTGCGATTTGGGAGCGATTGAAGGGTGATAAGAATGTGCGACTGACTTCACCCTATTTATACTGATTTTACTTTCAGTCGTGCAACTGGACCTATTCGCATGCTTCATTCGTGCGATTAGGGCTCAGTCATTCAATTGACTCAGTCGGTCACATCCATTCGTGCGACTGGGGTTCAGTCGTGCGACTGGGGTTCAGTCGTGCGACTGACTCAATCGGACACTTCCATTCGTGCGATTGATTCATGCTCATGGTCCAATCGTACGTCTGGTCCATACGTATGGTTCAATCGTGTGATTGTCTCATTCTTATGATCCAATCGTGCAACCGGTCCATACTTATGGTAAAGTCATGCGAATGGCTAAGGCTTATAAGCTTGACCTCATGCACTTTCAACCACTTAACTTGTTACCTATAGGTAAGAAGTTATGAGTGTTGATCATATCAAATATGACTTTTTTACTTTTAAAAGTTGTTGATCACCTCAGACGTGATCTTTTTCAACAAGCATTTATGGATCCCACTCTTATATGGTAATCAATGTTCCTCAAGAGATTTTTGAGCGGTCTACGGGAATATTTCAACAAGAAACTATTCTAAGAGCTTTCAAAGAGATGCCAAGCCTTTGGTCAGTGCCATCGCACAGCAGAGAGGCGCAAACAACAATGAATTCTAGAATATTAAGGTTATGCTTATCCTCATGTGAGTGCCACCGCACAGCAGAGAGGTACACAACCTATCTTCTTGTTAGAGCATATATTTTCTTTTTGCACATAATGCATGAATAACATAAGTTATTAGCTTGATTACATTTAGCATTTTTTTCATGTGCTTTGCTGATTCAATGGTCGTCCACACACATTTGTGGTGTATATTTTGCTTTTCACCCCTTATTGGAACTGCGTTGATTGTGTTAACCAGGGATAAGGTGGTAACCCATAGCAAGTTGAACAACTTAGTTTGAATTTTTAACTAGCAATGAGATCTACTCATCTATTGTGTTGAACCACTGACACATCATATAATGAACTAGCAACCTCTAGGTCTACTTTCTCTATGTTACCTAAGTAGCTTACTAGTTTAACTATTATTTTTCCTTTTATTTTGCTTAGACTTCTCAAACTTATACTTTGAATTTTGCATCTTAATCATTTAAAATTTTTTAAAGTCCCAAACAATCTATTCCCTGTGTACTATCATTTAAAATCTTAGTTTTAGGATGTTGGACTGGATTTTTTGTTACTGCTATAGCAGCAGAATTATCAACATAGATAGGATTGTTAGAAAATTGCAAACCGTAGTCGCACATTTGCTGTTGAATCTAGATGATTTGTGAACAGCAACTTGCAGCAGCAACATATTTAGCTTCACATGTTGACAGAGCAACGGAGGTCTGCTTCTTACACTGCCAGGTGAGTAACCGTCTACCAAAGAACTGGCACCCTACTGATGTTAACTTGTAATTCATTTTGCAACCGCCATAATCTGAGTCACTATACGCTGTCAGCTCAAAGTCATCATCATGAGGATACCACAACTCGAGTGTTGGAGTACCTTTCAGATAACGGAAAATTCTTTTAACACCTATGAGATGGTTGACTTTCGGTTTTGCCTGATATCTGGAACAAAGACACGTCGCATACATGATATCACAATGAGACGTTGTGAGATACATAAGGGATCTAATCATTCCTCTATACATTGTAGCATCAACCAGATCACCATTTTTTTCGGGTGCCACATCGTGGTTCATGGCAAGTTGAGTTCCAGCAGCTGAAGCATTCTCCATGTCAAACCGACTGAGGATGTCCCCTACATATTTAGTCTAATGTAGGAAGATTCCTTTTGGTGTCTGATCCATCTTTAATCCTAGGAAGAACTTTATCTCCCCTATTGCACTCATCTCAAATTCTACTTTCATGACATATTCAAATTCTTTACATAACTCTTCGTTTTTGGAACCGAATATTATGTCATCAACATAAATCTGTACCAGCAGTAAGTCGCCATCATTTTCTTTGATGAATAGTGTACAGTCAATTGTAGGATTCTATATGCCTAAGACACATAGAATATTGATGCGGTTAGTGCGATATGATCCAAGTCGGGTTATACCCAATAACAAGCTTAGCAAGCACCAATTAGTATTTAATTGATGATATGATCATACAATCAAATATCCACACCAATTTAGAAAATGGGTTTTCTAAATAAGTTGCATATGTGATGAAACAACTTATTAGGATATTTTGTTCAAGAATATTATTTGTAATGTTATTTAAGTTAGTTAGATAACATCAAATAATAAAAGGGGTGTATGAGTTATACAATTAAAAGGTTAATTGTACAACTTAAATGAGACTAGTTTATATTAATGGATGATTAATTTTAAGGGGGGGAAAACATCTTTTGACCAAACATTCGGCCGCCCCCCCCCCCTTGATTTGGTTGGTTCTTTTGTTTCTTGTAAACCCCATATTATAACTAGTCTTACACTCCACCAAAGACCACACACATTACATGCAAGCAACTAAAAAAACTCTCCTCTCTCTCTCTAATACATTCACGGCAGCAACATCAAAAGGGAGAGTTTTTGGAAGTGTTTTGGTGATTATTCTCCCTAACAAGAAGTGTTTGCCAAAGTGCTTGGGGTATACAAGCTTGAGAGGACCTTCTCTTGGTGCCTTGGTCGATTTCTTGGACAATATCATCCTCCATTTTCGTCTAATTTGCTTCTGAAAGGTAGATTATGGCAGCTTCTTTAAAGCTGTCCATAATGTGTAGTTTATGTTCACATAGCTTGCTTTATTCACATATAAAAGATCCTTTTGTTCTTGGGTTTGTTCATAACTTATAACATCAAAATAGAACTTGATTTTTCAGCTTATGAACAAGGTTATAAAACTCTTATTCCGCTGCGTTTTCTTGATTAAATGGTTAAACAATTTGTTCATGTTCTTACAAACCTAACATCAATAACTCCTCTACGAAAACTGTGTTTCAACAGATGAGTTGAGAGTTTCTCATACCATGCTCTCGGGGCTTGATTTAGCCCGTAGAGAGCCTTATCCAGCTTGTAAACTCTGTCCCGATGATTAGGATCCTCAAATCCTTCGGGTTGACTGACATACACTGTCTCACGGATTTCCCCATGAAGGAACGCACTCTTTACATCTAGTTGATAAACTTTGATCTTCATGTATGATGCATAGGCTAAGAAGATACGGATTGCTTCCATTCTAGCCATAGGTGCAAACACTTCATTGTAATCAATTCCTTCGACTTGTCTAAAACCTTTAACAACAAGTCAAGCCTTATTTCTGATTATGAGCCCTTGGTCATCTTTCTTGCACTTCAAAACCCATTTGGTGCCAATTACCTTAGCACCTTTTGGTCTATCCACTAGTGTCCATACTTCTAGCTTCTTGAATTGAAGGAGTTCTTCTTGCATGGCACTAACCCATGCCTCATCGTTTAATGCTTCACTTATATATTTTGGCTCAAATTGAGACATAAAACATCGATAAACACCATCATGAAGATAGCCTTTTTCAATGACTGAGGCATAATTAGCTGAGTATAGCTGATTTCGTGTTTGTACTCTCGATTGTACATCACGTATGATATTGTCCATAGGATGATATACATTTATTTGAGATTCGGGAGTGGTGGGAACAACTACTTCCTGATCCAAATTTTGAATTCTCGGTTCAATAGCTGTAGTCTTCGGAGTGTGAGGTTCTGAAGTGTCAGAAGCATCAACCTGTGATGCTTGTGTACTTTTAGTAGTAGGAACCTGTTCCTCCTGATCCACCTAGTCATTCTCCACTTCTTCATTATTAGAGGAGGAGTCGTTTACCTCAAGTGCTCCCCTTAAAGGACTAGAAGATTCTCCTTGTGAAACTGATGTTCAAGTCTAGTGACGGTGTATTTAAGACATCGTACATCATTTTGGTCGATAACTCATCATCAGAAAGGGAGAGAGGGATGTTGAAGGACTTAAAGAATCCATCATAGTAGAAGAAGAATGTGGGCCCCTTTCCAACAGGGGGTTGTTGGGGATCGAAGATCTGGTTTGATCAATTAGGTTATAATATGCAGTGGAATCGTACTAAAATTAGACGAAATTTAAGAAAGAATAAGATAGATATTCAATCAAACAGTGACGGTTATAAAGAGAGAGTTTTCTTCAAAAGATAATATATTCATTCACTCGCAAGCTTCGGCGGATTACAAATTAGGTCAACATTCCTTTTATAGAGGAATATGATGTCAACAGATGTCACCTGATAGTGACATCTAACAGATTATTCAAACAGCTGAAACTAACAGAAAACTACTGAAGATGTCCACAACAGCTGAGGACATCTTACAATAAACGCTAAGTATTAGCTAATTCTATAACTACTGAACTACAACAACTGAAGTGTAAGAACTTCAGATGTTTTACATTTTAC
>BJCM01091568.1:0-15980 GCA_018326385.1 Flaveria bidentis | reverse complement strand
AGCTTCAATTGCGAAATCACTATGAATTAATATTTACTGTGAATAGACTAGCTATCTATTACAATGCACTACTTTTATATGTCAACTATTAAACTGTTTATGTTTGAATATCACTCTTGAACTCACCAACCATTGTGTTGACATTTTAGTATGCTATTCTCAGGTCATTAGCCCGCTTGCCATAGGAGCACTACATGGTTTCACTTGCATTCTAAGACTCGGTTTTCAAGACATATTTATTGTTTTAATGGTTAATATAACTCTTTGGGTTGGCACATGTTTTGCCATAGTATACATTTCTATTTCATTGGATTGTTTCACAATACGCTTCCGCACAGTTTTAAAGTTTTTACTTTGGTTGATTTTGTTTAATTATTGCATATAGAGTCGTTCTGAGTAACTATTGACTGTGATCCTGGTTTGTTCACACGCCTCGCGGTAAAACTCCGCACGTGGATTTTGAGGGTGTGACATACATAACTTACAATAATAAAATAGCATTTGAGTACAACTATGCTACCTCCCCTAGAAGAAAGTTTATAAATAAAGGGGCATGAACTCACTTGGTGTGAAAAGACAATGACAAAAGTCCTGATGATAGGTGCAAGGACAACCTTTCAGGTTATCTAGAACACACAAGTACATATGTACGTGTACACAAAAAACTTAACAACCCTAGGTTAACCTAGTTGACCCGTTTGATCCATTGATGACATATTATTAAAATATTATTTAATCATGCATATCAACTTATCATACATGAATATCACATAATTTATTCACGTGTATCACATCATTAACCCAAGTTCTACCAAATCATCACACAATATTAGATCATCATACAACTCATGCACTACATGCCATGTGAAGCCACTCATGAGTTCACATCCTAAACCCGACCAATCGTACTATGTAGGGGCTTCAGATTCACACGTGTGTATGAAAATCATAATTACATTCATTCACTTAGTTCATTCTAACCAACATACACAGTGACAATCAATTCCAATCCCAAACATAATCTCCTAATCACTAACCATAGATCATCATCATGTCGATCACCAAAACTTAAATTCCTTACATGATCAACCAAGCATCCATACAACTCAACTAACACATTCTATCACATTAGACACCATCAATAATCATTCTAACATGATCCTAACATCATAAGCATGCCCAAATCATCATATCTAAGGTTCTACAAATATAAAGTTTCCCTTTGGAGAAAGTAAAACCCAAAAGCAATCTAGCATCCAATTCAATCATAATTTCATCAACTTTATAGCTAATCAAGTTCATAGCATTCATTCTAACATGATAATAGTCACCAAATCATCAAAATTCTCAATTCATGGATTTTCTTGCACAATTATAATAAACTAACATCCAAGCTTTGTATCTAACATAATAACATCAGAAAATAATGAATTCCAAGAACAAAAAGTTTCATCTTAAGACAATGTATGAACTAGATGATCAACCCATGGATTTCTTGCAAAATCAACATAATCTAGCATTAATACAACCTAAATAACATCATATTAATATCTAAAAATCATCAACTTCATGTTTTCATTACCAATTCAAATCTAGGGTTCATCAACATCAAAAACTATGATAAACTTGCATAGACTAACCTTTAATGTAATAACCAAGAATTGACACTTGCTACACGTTAGAATCACTTGGACTAATCAAAATCGAATGCTTGAGCTTTTTGTTGATCAAAATTCGAATGGTGGGAGATGGGAGAAGGCTTTGGTCGAATGGTGTGGGTAATGGGCCTAGGGATTTGTAAAATTTGGTAACATTAAGCTAAATGGTAATTACAAATTAAACCCCTCTTGTTTAAATTTTATAAAAGTTAATATTTCAACACTTTTAAAATAATTTTAACTACAAAATACAAGCATTATTAACCAAAAATAATAATCATAAACATTTACAATAAGTCACACAAAACATGAAATATGTAACACGTTGTCACTTTATCGCGTAAAATTAACTGAATAAATATTTAAAATTCTATAAATTCATGAATCACATAATCACAAATAATAATCAATATTATTAGTTAGATTATTATTTTTTATCAATTATTAATATTATTATTAAGTCACCAACATTCAACGACAAGTAGTGTGTGCTCACGGAACTTGGTAATGGAAAATTATCGGATGTCACATTATCCCCATGTTGAAAGAATTTTCTTCCTGAAAATTGCGTTACATGGTTGTGCTACATCCCTAGTTTACAGGATTGGCATAACGAAATCGAGTGATTTGTCACACAACTTAATTTGTAAATAATCAATATGAAATAGTTTTATCTTGATTGACACATGATATCATTTATAAAGCTATATATTAGGAGGAGGTTACAGCTGAGGGGAAGATTAAAGTGAAAGATATCTGTAAATTAGATCATTCATGAAGATCTATGACTAGAGTCAAACATAACTTGATATCATAATCAATATGGGGAAATTATAAGAACCTAGCTTTGATGGATTACAATATGAAATGAAAAGCAAAAACTTATATAAAGCGAGAACTACATGAAGATCTTATCGCGCGAAATCTGATGTTGTCGCGCGAGAACATCTAGAGCATATAAAAAATATTTTTTTGTTGTATATCATTGTGTGTTTAATTTTTTAAAATGCTCTAAGGGTGAGAGAGTAAGTAGTTGTATGATAGGGCACCCGATGGGAACTCACCTCGAGTAGATCGAACATAAACAATGCAAACTTCTTTGCTATTGTAATTATTTGATTAATAATATAATTTTAGTTTGTTTAATGTTTTCTAATGTTATACATGCACACATCCGTTTTAATATGATTATCAAGCAAAACAATATACGAAATTAGTCATGATGAAAACTTTATGTCTGATAAATTCTAGGCCCATGGTGAATAGAAAAAATAGATCCTTATTATATAAAATCAATAAATCATATTAAAAATCTATAATACTATAATACTAGTTATAACAAGAAACAAAATAAAAAGTATATATTTTAGCAAAATATTCTAGTTACTTCAAGAAAATTGGTTTTTATTAAACCAAACTATCAACTATTATTTAATATTTATCCCACCTAATAATTTGAAGATTATTAATTCTAACTATGTTGTTACTAATAATAGTCTCTATCTAAATATTGAGCATCATGTGACATGACATATAACACAGTTACAATTAAAATTATACATGTCTTACTCAATTCTTTTGATAAAATATTATTTTTTGAAGTTATTTAAACTCTTTGTCGCCGATTAAGTAGTTTGGAGAAAAATAGACACAAAAATTGAGTGATATATTTATATTTTTTACTTTAATTATCTAAAATGCTATGTCACATGCCATGTTACAAACAACGTCATCAAAAACTAAACGGAGTTAAGAAATTTGAATCCAAGGATCGCTATAAGGAATTATCAGTAATTATCATTAATTGTTGCTTAATTCATCAAATATTAAATATCGAAGACAATAAATATAGGCAATAAAAACTCAATTAATTTTAATAATACGCAAAAGAAAATGTTTTGAATCAAAAGGTATTTATTAAAACCGATTAATGATTACAAAAGAATAAAATAATAATTAACAATAATCTTTGCTATGATTATGTTTATGATTTTGGTGTGATGATGTGATGACGACTAGGTTTTTGTGTTTTGTTAATCGTGTGGTACGATATGATAGTTTGTATGTTTGTCGTCCCTTGATGTGAAACCTAGGACTCATATTAATAGGCATACATGTTTCTGTTAAGGAAACAACAAATATCTTGGAATCCGTGTTTGACTTGTTAACTTGAATTACTTGTATCATTTAAGTACAAGTGTTTTTGGTCTTCCGTATTAATTTGTTTTCCACAACAACTTCCTCTTTTGTAGAAGTCTTCACTTGATGTTATACATGTGTAAAGTTGTCTATTAGTGTCTTTGGTCTTGTAGCATTCATATCTACTGATGTTCATCCATAGAATATCTTCGGATGTAGTTCTTGTAAGAAAGATATCTACGGAAGAACAAAATGTTCTTCCGTAGATGTTTCTTATACTTAGTTAATTTAACAAATTAACCAAGTACGACATTAGAACCTGCAATCAAACACATAAATAAACACAGATATGGGTTAACCTATATACATAATTCAATCACTATAATGATGAATTACAAGAGTTTATTATAAAATATTGATTAATGTGCTAAGCCTATACAAAAGGATCTAGACCTATCATTCCTAGATCTAACAATACTCCCCCTTAGGCTTAGCAACTTTCAGATTAGCTCTTCAGAATTGAAAGCCCTTTGACTCTTGATATCATCTTGTTATAGAAATATGACACTACAGCCTTTTAATCATCGTACTTGTACCTGATATTCATTCTACAGATTTTCTGTAGTGTCCCAAAACTCATTCCCAAAATATCTGCTTCAGTGGTAAGAGTTTCCAAGACATTATTGTTGTGTACTATCTCCAACTCATATTGCTCATAGAATCTTAGCTCACTGACTTCTTTGATCTTTGTTCCAATCAGTTGGCCTGCTTTATACTTCCTTCTCTTATATGCCTTGGCATGCAGTTTATCAATGTCTTGAATGATATGCACATACATGCATAGGTCATTTTGAGCTTGATCACCTTTGAGTTTTGGGAAGGACCTATCATGTAAATATAAAGTCTAGCTTGGATGAAGAAGTTTAATTTCAATTGGATTAAATAGTCTTATACTTCTTGCTTTCTTCTTTTCTTTATTGCTTAGCAGCATCAGTTCTTTAGTCTTCTCAACATATCCCATATAGTTATGGGAAGAGTGTATTGATTTCCTTCAATAATTTTCATGGTTGTTGTTTTCTGTTAGACTATCCTATTCTCCTCAAGAATTTATCATCAATCAGTTTAGATGTGGCAACCCTACGTCAAGGTTAGGTAAATTAAACATTATTAAGAATTACTCTAAATAGATAATGTAGACCTATATACTCATATACCTTATTAAAATTATTAAGTCGATCTTATGTGTTAACTTTATATAAAAATTTTATATATTTTTGCATGAAATTCTTATATGTGAATATTATGATTCTATTTATTTACCAAATTGTAAGATTATTTGATTAGTTACATGAATGATGAATATCTCATATTTATATAAAATGGATTATGATAAAAAAATCAAACACTAAAACACCCAAACACTAACTAAAACATTATCTAAACCCTTGCATCGGTTCACTAAGACACCAAATAATCTGATTAACCAGATAAAATACTAACTAAACTTAACTTAATAACTAAGTGAGCCATTAGACTCTTTGCTTGACACCTAGCCACACTATTGACACTAATCACCACCTAAACCTGCCACCTAGTGCCATGACACTAAGCACACATAGAAGCATGCCACCTATCCCTACTAACAACTTGACAAAGCAAGCTTATAACCCACCTCATCATTAGAGTTAACATGAAATTCTCCATTATCTTTGCAAACTTCGGCCAATGAAGCCACCACCACACCACCAAAACCGCCATCATGATCACTTCTCTCATCTCTCTCTCTTCCCATTTCGGCTCTCAATCCACCACCACCCTCAAACACTCGGTTCTCACCTCATCACCACCTCTTGATCACTAAAAACCTCAAGAACAACATGGGCCAAGTTACTTTCCCAAGCTTATGATCAATCTTTAAACTCAAAAAATAAGAACCCCAAAGTGGATTAGCAAGAGTCTAACCAAGAAATTCCCTTAAGTTTTCATTCATCCAACAAGGTATGATCCTCAAATCCATAACTAATAAATCATATATGTGTTTACCTAACACATATGATTAACCCTTTTAGCTAAATCATCAAGGTTCTTTGCAAAAATCCATACACACACGATTTCTATAAAAAATCAGTATGAAAAGGATTCAAAAATAGAAAGTTTGAAGATTTTATGAAAATAAAGGATTTAATACAAAAATAAAGGGTTAAAACATAGATTTTCTTGATGAATCGAATTAAATATTTAAATGATTGTAATTATGGGAATAAAATTAGAAATTTATTAGAAATTATTAGAAATAGCACTCTGTAAATTATTAGAAATTATTATATGGAACAACCGAACCTGGTAAAGAGTTGGAAAAATTATATGTTGATTCTTATGATAATAATAACTTGTAGAAAAGGTTTTGTGTCTTAATTCGAAGTTATGTATAAGTTATGAATTTTAAAAGTTTCTGCTATTTAAAGATCAGGAAAAATACTTAAACTACGAGATAAATCATGAAAAATTTTCATAAAACATAACAATTAGAATAGAGTAGTTTGTATGAAAATTGAATTTTTGGACATAATCTGTTATTTTTTCCGAATATTATTAGCATGATAAAAATCATAAAAATAGGTTCTGCTATGATTAAGAACTTGAGAAAATTCTAAAGAAAGGTACCTTCTCTTATGTAAATCCTGACAAAATTTAAAAAATATTAGAGGCCCGAAGGTATTTCTGCTAATTTATGCAATTAATATAAATAGTTTAGAAAAACACTGTAAATAATTGGTATATGGAATTTTAATATGTTATGTCTAATTTTCGGGCTTACTTATTGTAAAAATTTCATGATACATATTTGATTATAATTTCTGAAATAGATTTTATATTTTGAGGTACTAAAAATTTTGAAGAAATAATTTTCAAAACTATAAATATTTTGTTTATATGTTACCCATTAGAGTAAGAGGTGAGATTCATAGCCCCATTTTATTCTTATAAGCGTTTTGGGGGGAAAAGCATATTGTTTTTATGATTGATGCAATTATGTAAGATTTTGAAATGTTGTAACACCTGGTTATTTTCTTTCAAGCCGACGAAAGAAGAAAAAGAAATAAAATCCAAAGTCGAGGGATCAAACTTGTCAAAACAAGAAAACCCTTGAATGAGTGGTAGTATAGAAGGGGGAAGGCAGCCCACACCCTTCCCCACACTTGTGAAAATCGACCAAAGAGAGAAAGGGGGAGAAAAGAGGGTTCAAGCTTTGATTTTATTGGTTTCGAGCGCAAAAGTTGAAGTGTAGTGGGTTGGATTGAAGTTCTACTCGACGGGCTTGTTAGTGTGAGTTCTAGGACCCCTCTTTTACATATTTTCAACTGATTTGGGGCTGGAACACATAGTAAAACCTGTTTTTGAAGCGTGTGTGTTGAACCGTGTGTATGTGTTTGTGTGTAATTTGAGTGGGGTTTGATTTCGGGCTTGTGTGTGCTTGAATGGTGTTATGGTAGGTGTTTCTAAGGTTTAGGATGGTTTATTAGAGCTTAGAACAAGTTTGGGAGGGTTTGGAGGCCGAAAATCGCAGATTGGGTTCAGGGAAAAACTGCATTCTGCCTCAGCTAGGGTTATGCGACCGAATGGCATTCGACTGGAGGTCATGCGATCGTGTGAAGTCGCTGGATCGGTAGACATCCAAGCATGTTCTTTACGGAAGGATAAAAAACCAAAACCAAAAGTCAAATCAATAACACAAACTATCAAATATTGGTTTCATTGATAAAACCTAACGATTACAAGCTCGTTACAACATAAGAATCAAGACTCTTGGCAAGGGGAGATTGAGCATGATCTCCCCTCTCATCCGACAGCCCTAGGCCCCGGGCACAATCCTCAACCTTTCTACACAATGAAACTGGTATATATAGGCCTCAACCCATATTTGATGTGACTGGGCCCATTCATACGATTGGGCCATGCATATGGTTCAATCGTACGACTGGACCAATCGCATCTCTCCGTCGCACGACTGGCCCATTAGCATGGCTCAATCGTACGACTGAGTCGCATTCGCATATGCTTATGTGAATGACCCAGTTTTATGTGTTTACAACATATCAGGGGTATTACATTAAGTCTAGACTATTCAACAAGTGATAGACACATTATATATGACAATATATGCTCCAACAGATTGAAAGGAATGTGACTGAAGTCCATGCGCATGGGTGCGATGCGACTGAGGTCCATACGCATGAGAGTCGTGCAGCTAAGGTCCATTCGCATGGGAGTCATGCGACTGAGGTCCATACGCCTGTGTGCTCATTCGCATAGTGTTCATTTGCCCATAGTGTTCATATGCATAGGTCCATTCGCATAGGGTTAATTCGCCTGATGTCCATTCTCCTAAGTGTTCAGTCGCCTGGGAGGACATGCGGCTGAAGGGTGTCCATACGCCCAAATATGGCCCGGGCACCAGAAAGAGCATAGTTTAATTATTTGACTTTCAGAGAGATGTGTAGTTATAAGCTTTGACTTGGGAGGTTCCCGGGGGTTTCTGTAAGTTGACTTTGGAGGTCGTAGATGATATGTGGGGCATGTATGTTGGCGTAAGATTGTTGCTTATGCATATTGTTATGTATGTAAGATTTATGCCTTGTATAATGATGTTGTATGTTTATTATGTTCCTTGCTTTATATGATTGTCTTCCTATGGCTTGCTTTATATGTTAATGAATAAATTGAAAGTATTATGTAATGAAAAGTGAAAGATAATGAAAAGAAGAACAAAATGAAAGAATGCATGCATTAATGAACGGACGTAAGAAAGGCTTGCAAGCTAATGTATGGAGGTTCACACTCAATATGGAGTGTTAGCTCAACCATGTACGGGTTAGCTACCCCATGAGGATGCACACTGGGGCTTAATCCGTGTGATTAAGCAAATTTATGAAGGTTCACACCCAATGAGGGATTGTCAGCTCAACTGTGTGCGGGTTATATGCCCCGTGAAGATGCACACAGGAGTCCAATCTTTGTGATTGACCATATGTATGGGTCTTGGTCGCTTAAGCCTAGATGAATTGCTTGGTGCTCTAGAGGGGGGTTAAGCACAAGACAGGACCCAGATGGAAACGAAAGATAATAAAAGTATGAAATGAACAATGATGAAGATAATAATTATTATCAATGCGTACGTATGATGTGTGATCACGTTCTAAACCTGATATGATTTGAAAGAAAGTAAAGCATGGTTTTAAATGAAAGATAAAGTATGTTTTATTATAAAACTAGAACTCACTCAGCAACACTGACTTTTATATGTTTCCAGTTGGTAGGTAATGTTGTTGAGGATGACACAGGGCGGCTACTCGACTCTTTTTGGATGTCATTCTTTTGTTCAATGTTTTTGCATTGTAATGCGAACAAACGATGTTTTGTAACGAATGTTGTATTATTTTGCAAAAGCGTTTATTTTAATGAAATGAAATGTTTGTTTTAAATGTTTCCGGTGCAACACTTTATTGAAGTCAATGTAATTATATGTTTTATGTGCGTTGATTGGCCATCTGTAAGCGTCCCGGGAACGGGGCCTTACAAGTTGGTATCAGAGCCAAGTAAGTGAAATGAGTAAATTTTCAAAGTAAACCTAAACTTAAACTGAAAATAGGATGAAAAGGGAAGGGATGTCAGTTTGAGTAGTTGCGTGCCATCAGATATTTTCTTTACTGATAACCGGTATTATGTGCGCATGTTATATGGTTTATGTGCTGCTTGTAGATTTAGATACTGATGTAGTCAGGATAGGTAATGCTAGGGGTATGAAGAGTTAAGTAAGTGGCAAATCACAACTGACCAGTGTAATTAGGGACTTACTATACTTGACATAAACTGAGTTGTTCCCTTGAATGATCATGTTGGTATTTGAATCTTTCAGTGTGTGTGGGTGGATGGCTGGTGGTAGATCTTCTAAAGCCTCATGTGGTGGAGGTCGTGGTGCTGAACCGCGACCCAAGATGGAAAGACCCAAAGTGGAAAAAATGGTTCATGAAGGACCCAAGACCCCTCATCCGGAGGGCGGTGATGAGAGTGCCAATCTGTGAGCCCGATAAAGGAGACCGTTGTTGAAGAAGTGAATCAAGTCATGCAGACGATCGAACTATTTGTAGTGACTAAAGTGATTAAAGTTGTATGAGAAGGGGAGAGAAACAGTTCCTCGGGAGGATGGGAGAGAGCAGAGCCAGAAACGGTTCATTCCGATGATGAAGAGGAAGAAGAAGAAGAGCCTACGCCGGAGGTGGCACGAGGCTGTAACTACGAGGCATTTCAAAGATGCAAGCCCCCTACTTTTGATGGTAACGACACTGCTGCTGCTGCTCACCGATGGGTGAGAGAAATAGAAGCTGTATTAAATATCAACGAGTGCTGAGAGGATCAAAAGGTGAAGTTTGCTACCCACTCTTTCATGGACTCAGCTTTACGCTGGTACGACAATATTGTTCAAGCTGAAGGTGGTCGGGCCATTGGGAGAATGAAGTGGCCTGAGTTGAAAAAGTTGGTGATTGAGGAGTTCTGTCCTCATTGGGAGATGGATAATGTGGGGAGAGAATTCCTGCAGCTGGAAGCGGGAACAATGACACACCAACAATACACCACCAAATTCAATGAGATGGCACGACTGGTGCCAGACCAGGTGACACATATGTCACGAACGATTAAGCGGTATGTCCAAGGTTTGCCGGCGGATGTCCATAGGCACATGATCCTTGCCCGACCGAGCACGTTTAGGTCGGTAGTTAACTTGGCAGGAATATTGTATGATGAGTGAGAGGTGGTGGTGGCTGAAGTGAGCAAGAAGGGTGGTGGCGACTGAAATTGGAACGGGAAAAGGTTTGGTCGGGGTGGTGCCCCGACGAGCAACAAGAAGGCACGGACGGATGACAGTCATGTGGTCACCACCGGTGCGGGGTCAAAGAGGTGTGGGAAATGCGGGAAGGAGCATTCAGGGGAATGCAAATGGGGATCAAATATCTACTTCAAATGTGGGAAGCCTGGTCATATTGCTGGAGATTGTGGGGGTATGAGGTATTTCAACTATGGGGAAAGTGGTCAAATGAGTAAAGACTGTAAGAAGTCGAGGGCTAAGGGTTCTGGGGTGAAGAAGACGGGAAGTGAAGGACCGAGAGCGAGCGACAGGGCGATCACGATGACATAGGAGGAGGTTAGGACGGACCCTGATGTTGTGTCCGGTACGTTTCTAGTGCACCAAACTTTAGCTTTTGTGTTACTAGATTCTGGTGTCGGTAAAAGTTTTATTTGCTACTGCTTTCAAAGCTAAACTACCTGTTAGTAGTAAGAGTGTGGATATGCCCTTCAATGTAAAAACCACCATAGGTAAGTCTACCAGGATTTCTGAGATGGTTGAAGACTATGACGTGGAACTAGAAGGTCATAAGTTTCCGGTTAGACCATTTGTGATGACCCTAGGCGGGTTGATGTGGTTCTTGAAATGGATTGGTTAGCGAACTATTTGGCGAACATTGTGTGTCGCAAGAAGATGATTCATTTGACAGCGCCTGACGGGAGTTTGGTGACGATTTATGGTGATCGAGTCACTACGATTCCGAAAGTGATTTCGATGGTGGTGGCGGGAAAGGGCATGAGGCATGGATGTAACGCCTACCTGGCTTATGTAAAGGACGTGGATACACCAATAACATAACTGTCTGATGTACTGGTTGTGTGTGACTTTCCAGATGTATTTCCTGAAGACTTACCAGGAGTGCCACCTGACCGTGAGATCGAGTTTCAGTTCGATTTGATACTGGGTGCCCAACTTGTTGCCAAGGCACCGTATTGTTTGGCGCCGACTGAGATGAAAGAGTTGATGGAGCAATTACAAGAGCTTCTTGACAAGAGGTTCATTCGACCGAGTATCTCTCCTTGGGGTGCTCCGGTCTTATTCGTAAAGAAGAAAAATGGTAGCATGAGGATGTATATAGATTACCGTGAGCTGAATAAGTTGACAGTAAAGAACCGATACTCGTTGTCGGGAATAAATGATTTATTTGATAAGCTTCAAGGTGCCAGCTGGTTCTCAAGGATAGATCTTTGATCTGGATACCATCAGCTAAAGGTGAAAGAGCAATATATTCATAAAACAACTTTCCTTACGTGTTATGGTCACTACAAGTTCCTTATTATGTTATTTAGTTTGACCAATGCGCCAGCTGCTTTCATGGACCTGATGAACCGAGTGTGTGGGCCAATGTTGGATAAATCGGTGATCGTGTTTATTGATGATATCCTAATTTATTCAAAGAACGAGGAGGAGCATGCCGATCACATTCGAGAGGTGTTGGAGATGTTAAGGAGGGAGAAGTTGTATGCTAAGTTCTCTAAGTGCGCATTCTGGTTGTGTGAGGTCCAGTTCTTGGGTCATGTGGTGAATCTCGAGGGGATTATGGTGGACCCGGTAAAGGTGGAGGCAGTGATGCAACGGAAGTCTCCAAAGACGCCATCCGAGATTCATAGTTTCTTGGGTTTGGCGGGCTACTACAAGAGGTTCATTCAAGGCTTCTCTAAGATCGTTTCTCCACTAACCAAGTTGACCCGGAAGGATGTAAATTTTGTATAGGGTCAAGCTCAATTAGAAGGCATTCAAGGAGTTAAAGGCAAGGTTGACTCAATCTCTTGTTCTATCATTACCCAATGGAAGTTAAGATCTGATGGTTTATTCTAATGCTTCCTACTCTGGGTTGGGGTGTGTGTTAATGTAGAGAGGAAAAGTTATAGCCTATGCATCCTAACAGTTGAGAGTTCATGAGGTTAACTATCCTACTCATGACTTGGAACTAGCAGCTGTGATCTTCGCATTAAAGATTTGGAGGCACTACCTGTATGGGATGAAGTGCATCATATTCACCGACCTCAAGATCTTGAAGTATTTTTCGAGCAGAAAGATTTGAACATGAGGCAGAGACGATGGTTGGAGCTCATAAAAGATTATGATTGTGAGATCCATTACCATCCCGGCAAAGCCAATGTGGTGGTGGATGCCCTTAGCCTTAAGGAGAGGCTCGAGCCCATTTGGGTGAAAGCTTACCAGTTGATCATGACCTCTGATGTGATGAAGCAATTCAAGGAGTTTCAAGATGAGGCATTGAAAGAAGATCATCTTAACTCTGAGAGAATGAGAGGTCTGGTCGCGGAATTGGGTGAAAACACGCTTGGTATTAAGACCCGATTCGGGCGGATGTGGATTCCTTATTTTGGGGATCTACGGGTGAAGATTATGGAGGAGGCTCATAAGACTCGATACTCTATTCATCCCAGTGCTACAAAGATGTACCAAGACATGAAGAAAGATTATTGGTGGTCGGGTATGAAGCGTGATATGGTGGAGTATTAGAGTAAATGCCTTACTTGTTTACAAGTGAAGGCTGAACATCAGAAGTCGTATAGGAAGATCCAAACTTTGGATATACTGGAATGGAAGTGGGAGCACATCACCATGATTTTATTACAAAGCTAACGCGTACTGCGCGAGGATACAATGCTATATGGGTGATTGTTGATCGCTTGACGAAGAGTGCTCATCTGAGAGGTTGGCGGATCTATTCATCAAAGAGATCTGACTCGTCATGGTGTGCTGGTGTCTATGGTGTCTGATCGTGACACCCGGTTATTCAGACTGATGGTCAGTTAGAAAGGACCATTTAGACGTTAGAGGATATGCTTCGGGCATGTGTTATTGATTTTGAAGGAAGTTGGGATGACCATTTACCGTTAGTTGAGTTCTCATATAACAACAGTTATCATGCCAACATTGGTATGACCCCTTATGAGATGCTTTACGATAGGAGATGCCGAACACCCGTGTGTTAGGGTCATATTGGTTAGAAAGTGTTAGGAAGCGTTAAGGTAATCAAGGCTACGACTGGGAAGCTTGAAAGGATCAAAGCCTTCATGAAGGCAGCCAAAGATAGACAGAAGTCGTATGCTGATAAACGACACAAACCGATTGAGTTCCAGGTGGGTGATAGAGTCATGTTGAAAGTCTCACCTTGGAAGGGCATCATTCGATTCAGAAAGCAGGGCAAGTTGAGCCCAAGGTACATAGGGCCTTTCCAAATCATTATGCGAGTAGGGGAGGTGGCCTATAGGCTAGAATTACTAGAAGAGTTAAGTGGAATTCACCCGACATTCCATGTATCTCATTTGAGGAAATGTTTGACAGACGAAGATATGATTGTTCCACTGGAGGATATCGAGGTAGATGAACGGCTCAATTATGTGGAGCAACCAATAGCGATCATCGACAGTAAAGAGAAGAGATTGAAGAATAAAGTGGTCCCACTTGTGCGCGTACAGTGGAAGCACAGAAAGGGATCTAAGTCTACATGGGAGACTTAAGAAGAAATGAGGCAACATTACCCACATTTGTTTGAGGCATAATAGGTTTCGGGGACGAAACCTATATAAGGGGGGTGGACTTGTAACACCCGATTATTTTCTTTGAAGCTGACGAAAGAAGAAAAAGAAATAAAGTCCAAATTCGATGGACCAAACTTGCCAAAACGGAAAAACCCTTGAATGAGTGGGGGTATAAGAGGGGGAAGGTAGCCCACACCCTCCCCCACACTTGTGAAAATCGGCCAAAGAGAGAAAGGGGGAGAAAAGAGGGTTCAATCTTCGATTTTCTTGGTTTCGAGCAGAAAAGTTGAGGTGTAGCGGGTTGGATTGAAGCTCTACTCAACGGGGTTGTTTGTGTGAGTTCTAGTTACCCTCTTTTACATATTTTCAACTAATTTAGGGCTGGAACACATGGTAAAACCCTTTTTTGAAGCGTGTGTTGAACCCGTGTGTATGTGTATGTG
The DNA here is from genome assembly GCA_018326385.1 of Flaveria bidentis. Classification (NCBI taxonomy): domain Eukaryota; kingdom Viridiplantae; phylum Streptophyta; class Magnoliopsida; order Asterales; family Asteraceae; genus Flaveria; species Flaveria bidentis. The sequence goes on along the minus strand of BJCM01091568.1, from coordinate 1,324 downwards.
TTTGTGTGTGATTCGAGTGGGGTTTGATTTCGGGTTTGTGTGTGCTTGAATGGTGTGGTGGTAGGTGTTTATAAGTTTTAGGATGGTTTATTTGAGCTTAGAACAAGTTTGGGAGGGCTTGGAGGCCGAAAATCTCAAATTGGGTTCGGGAAAAATTGCATTCTACATTAGCTAGGGTTATGCGACCGAATGGCATGCGACTGGAGGTCATGCGACCGAAAGGAATGCGACTGAAGTCCATGCGCATGGATGCCATGCGACTGAAGTCCATGCGTATGGGTTCCATGCGACTGAAATCCATGCGCATGGGTGCCATGCGACTGAGGTTCATACGCATGAGATCCGTGCGACTGAGGTCCATATGTCTGAGTGCTCATTCGTATAGTGTTCATTCGCCCATAGTTTTCATACGCAAAGGTCCATTCGCATAGGGTTCATTCGCCTGATTTCCATTCGCCTAAGTGTTTAGTCGCCTGGGAGGCCATGCGGCTGAGGGTGTCCATACGCCCAAATAGGGCTCGGGCGCCCGAAAGAGCATAGTTTAACTTTCTGACTTTCGGGGAGATGTGTAGATATAAGCCCAAAAGAGCATAGTTTAACTTTCTAACTTTGAAAAATAGGATCTATTTAAAGTTAAACTGAATGAAAAGAGCAACTACAAAGATAAACTCTTTGCAACCATTGAAAATACCTACCAATGAATTTCAGGATGAAATTCTTTTTACAGGGGGGGGGACGTGACAACCCTACGTCAAGGTTAGGTAAATTAAACGTTATTAAGAATTACTCTTAATAGATAATGTAGACCTATATACTCATATACCTTATTAAAATTATTAAGTCGATCTTATGTGTTAACTTTATATAAAAATTATATATATTTTTCATGTAATTCTTATATGTGAATTTTATGATTCTTTTTATTTACCAAATTATAAGATTATTTGATTAGTTATTTGAATGATAAATATCTCATATTTACATAAAATGGATTAAGATCAAAAAAAATAAAATGTTATGCATGCATTTAGTATATTTTCCACTCAAGTTGAACCTATTCACATATCAAGCACTCCTCATCAGTCTGTGGTAAGAGTTAAATACCCAAGAAAGTAGTAAAGAAATAATGTACTATCTGATGTACTATTCCTTAAAGCTGAACCCCTTTCCGCTGCCACTCTGAAAAGTCACCAACTTACATGAGTTGGTGAAAAGGTCCATGCTTTAGGTAAACTGTACATTGAGGTCTTGTGTCTGTATCTTTCTACTTTATGTACTTTATCCTTTTTATAATATATTAGGATGTGAGCTATGGCATGTCATA
>BJCM01091567.1:0-23943 GCA_018326385.1 Flaveria bidentis | reverse complement strand
GGGTGTGGATATTGAGACACTACAAAATTATAAATTAACACCTCAATTTTCTATACGTGTCGTATAGCCTTATACGCGTCGTATAGGGGGTCGTATAGTCTTATACACCGCGTATGGACACATAGGACTATATGAGGCGTATAACTCTCTAACACATCCCTGAAATTTCCTCGTTAGAACCCTATATATATGATTGGTTTGATTAATTGGACATCCCATAACTATAAATCAATATATCAGATTTTTATACGGGTTGTATAACATTATATGTGTCGTATAGGTGACCCTCTCTGTTTATATTTGTTTCTCTATGATCGTGGTATAAATCAATATATCAGACTTTTCAAATGGAGTTTTTAGAAAAGTATTTGGATTAGTTTATAAACTAAAACGTCGTAAAATGACCAAAAAAGACATACTTATAAAATGATGAGAGTTAATAGAAGGTAGTAGAGAAGTATAATAAAAAATTAGACCAAAAGTAGTTTTCAAAAGTTAATAAATAATTCTCTTTTTACTTTTCAAAACCTCATTTTTACCCTATATGAAAAGTTAGTTTCAAAAGTCTTTTAGATTTTATCAAACATTTTTTTAACTTATTAACTTCTCAAAAGTTAACGGGTTAAAAGTAAGAGAAAATAAATAATCCCAAACATGCAATTATAAGTGCTTATAATCAAACAAATATAAAACACTAATGTTTCCATCATTCCATACGAGAACGGTGCACTCTTCGCTGTTGATCCTAGTTTAACCGTTGAGATTTCATCTTCTTGTAGGTTTTCTAGCTCGTAGCTAGTTTTATCTTTCATATATGATGGTTGCTAAAAGTAAATGTTTGTAGTCATTGTTAGGTAGGGGTGTTCAAAATCCGGATATCTGAAAATTTCAGATAGTGGAATTCACTATCCAAATCTAAATCCGAAATTTCAGATACCCAAAATTTAGATTTCCGAAATTTCAGATTCGGATTTCCGAATTTCAAAAAAGTTTGTATTATTAATATTTTTTATAAAAATACAATAAATTTTATTTAATTTTTTTCATTTATCCGAAGTTTTATTACAATATCTAAAATATCTGAAAATATCCGAGATATTTAATTTATATTTAATACTTTTTAAAAAAATTATAAAAATATTTTGGATATTTCGGATATCCGAAATATCCGAAAATTCTCAAAATCACTATCCGAATCCAAATCCAAAAATTCGGATATCCGAATTTTCGGATATCTCGAATTCGGTTTCGGATTCGGATATTTTTGAACAACCCTAAATGTTAAGGAAAATGGTCGAAGATTTGAAGGTTGGAGTAGAGAATGTATAGATGGATGTGAACTCGTTTTACATTTTGGTCAGTTTCTTTTATGTGTGGGGAATAGGGCTGGCATAACAGGTATACCCGTACCTGTTAAGACACGAACACGATAAGACACGAACACGAAATCTGTATACTTGTACACCACATGATAACTTATCGTGTACCTATTTCCAAACCTGAACACGAACATGTTAATACCAGGTATACATGATAAAACACGATAAGACACAATAAGAACCATTAATAACACATATTTAGGAACTATTTTAGTGATACAAAAATCATCCGAAAGATTTAGAGTGGGGGTACCTTAGGAAGTTTTTAGCAAGCAACACTAATAATACAAAAATCACCCAAAAGATCTGAACATAAAGCATTTTTAATGTTATATTATTTATATTTTTTTAAAAAAATATATCTATCAGGTACTAACGGGTACATAACAGGTAAACAGGTAAAATACATGTTTAGACACAAAATTTAACAGGTATATTCATGTCTACCTGTTTCGTACACGAAACCTGTTAAGATCATACCCAATACCTGTTAAGATCATGTAAGTTCGTGTCGTGTATTCGTGTTCGTGTCTAAAATTGCCAGCCCTAGTGGGGAAAATCAGTTTAAGTTATTTTCAACATCAATTATCGTTTTGATTCTCTATTAAATTAATTATCTGGACCGTTTTTCTTGCCCAATAACCCAAAATATATAGCTAAACGCAGAATTGTCTCAATTGATATTTTTATCCAAAATTGGTTGGTGTTAAAACATGTTTGGTTTTGAACAACACTCAAACCGATTTTTGTTCAATTTGGTTTGGGTTTGGAATATGTTTTGGGAGAGGAAAACCCAAATCTATAAAAGCCAATTTTAACCCTAGCTAACTGGTTTAAATAACTGTTTTTTTACAATAAATATTTTTTCTTAGCTGCGTTTATGTTAGAGCATCTTCTAATGGGAGGTCTCTGAGAGGAAAAGACGGAGTCGTCAAATGGTGAAAAGAGGAGCGTCCGTAAAGGTATCAACGCTACACTATCATTGGAGATGCTCTAGTTCACTAGTTGTGGTGTTGATCTATTTTTATTGAAAAGTCTAATCCAACACATACATGTTAATATAGAAGTAGTTATTCATATAACTTAAATGGGATAAACGTGACACTATCATTGGAGATGCTCTTGGTCACTAGTTGTGGTGTTTATCTATTTTTATTGATAAGTCTAATCCAACATATACATGTTAATATAAAAGTAGTTATTCATTTAAATATGTATATCGGACACTCTCATAACTTGCAACGAAAATTCCTAATTTGTTAACGTGACATAATTTGTTTTTTTTTTTACTAAATAACCAGTCAATGCCAAGGAAACATAATGTCCAAAAAATGTGTCAAAACTCAAAAGCAAGCAAAGTGAAAGGAATCACTTTAAAATAGAGTTGCAGGCATCATCCATTTGACCAGGTTTTTTCATTCAAAATTAACATAGATATCTGAGCTTTAAGTGACACTAATTAAGCGCAACAGGAAGATTAAGATTGTAACAAAAATAAAAAATATGAGTCTTGTAGTTGAGGTGAGTTTTCTCAAAAATTAGGTTCAACTAATCTAATATGTTCATGAACTAAAATGCGGTAGTCGAATGATCAAGACACTCATGTCATCAAAAGAACCTCTCGTTTCTGATAAGTCGACGAGCTTCTTACAAGCCGAAGTTAGATCAGGTTTCGTGGTTCCTACGAAAAAGGGTCGAACGATGTCGATTGCTTCTTGGTTATTCACCTGAAAAGACACATGATCAGTATATTAGTAACTTATTAGCAACTGTTGATTGTAAGAAGATGACTTATTGAAGTTAGTCTAATATGTGGTAACTTGTACACATTTATTTGTTAATTAGTCGATTCACGTTGTTATTATCTGTAACGGGTCAAACAAGTTATGTTTGTTTTGACTGAGTTAAAATGTAACCTAACCCATCCGAATCATCAATTTTCGGGCTTTTGAAAGTTTTAAATGGTTAGAAAACCAATTACCGTATCCCATATCCCATCAGAAGCAAGGATCAAGAACTCGCATTCGGGTCTAATGTCGATTATTGTTGTTTCTGGTTCCGCAATCACCCATTTCTTGAGATGCTTGTCCCCTATACTTCTCGATACCGCTAGTGAACCTTGTATTCTCCAAACACCATTGCGACAATCAACATATCCACCCTGCAAATCACAACATTTCAAACCATTAACATTCCATTCATATTATAAGATTAATTAAAGCGTCTTACCAGAAGCAGTCTCTCTATCCTAATCATATTATACAGTTTTATAATTTAGTTCTTAATTCTTACCATGCTTTCGATCCTATCTTTTTCGTCTTGCCTCGAGGGTTTATGATCATCGGTGAGCGCTTCGGCCACGCCACCTCGGCTCATAACCGCACGACAGTCACCCGCATTAGACACTATAACCCGCCCCTCACGAATCAACGCAGTTACACAACAAGCGCCACCATTAACATCTTCTTTCGAAAACTCCAAATCCGTATCGCGATATCCCTCTCTAACACCTTCTACAACTTCATCTTCACATCTGTTTGAAACTTTCAACATTATGTTTTTCCCCAAATTCTTCGCTGCGAATTCCGCAGCCTGTGATCCTCCATGACCATCAAAAACTCCAAAAAACGCCTATAAATCAATCACAATATAACAATTTAACGATCCTATATAAAGTAATTTAGAAGTAGGACTAAGATAGGCTTACCGTTTAAAAAAAATGAAAATCATTGATTCCATATTTGATATATTCTAATTAATTACTATACCTGTTTTGAATCTCCTTGATCATCAAAAACCGAAGAGTAACGATCCTCAATCGCGCCTCGTTTCCCTCGTTTACAATAAACCGAATACGCCTCGCCTTCTTCTTCGATCTCTTTTCGGTCATCTGCCGGCTTCACAACCTCATCGATAAAGCTCACCGGAGCTGACGGAATCTGAATTTTCGCCGGTCTTTTCCTCTTTAAGAGCAAAGATGACGGTGAACTCGAATCGCAACTGATAATCGGTGCTTCGTTGTGAAGTAGCGAGATCGATGACGATGGAGAAATGATCAGTTGTTGACGAAACATCGGTGATGGTAAGAACACCGGTGAGTTCGTCACTGCAACGCCTCCGGGCATGTTACTGGTGAAGGTTGTCCGATTATTGCTTGTAGTTGATAAAAGAAAATTGGGGATGTTAGAAGATTTTTGGTTTAGGTTGATTTTGATTTGTGAATTTGGTGTTTGGTTTGTTGAAGTATATATATGGTTATCGAAACTGAAGATCATTGGAGGTAACGGTGTAGATGACTAGATGCAATATGAAAGTTGAACGGCGGTTTTTTTTGTTTCCACTCACGCGCTTTAGATGTGTGTGAATGTCAAAATCATATAATTAAAAGGCTTGAGTTTGATATGTGAAGTTTGAAAACCAGATCGTTTATTAAACAAGCCATAATATAAGTTTGAGTATAGACTGAGGCTTATTTTAATTTAATTTTTGATCCCGAGTTGGTTTTACTCATTTAAATCCCGAGTTATTTTTATCAAAATAAACTTGTTTTACGATGGGTTCAAGAGCTGATGGTGTTAAAATAATATTCCTATAAAGTGATAAAGTTAGGAGTAGTTGTAGTTGGTGCAAGACTTCGTTGTTAATAAACCCCTAAACAAAAAAAACCATTTTCTCAAGTCAAATTTCTTTTGTATTTTAATTTATATTTACTATGATAAAAAATATTATAAAAATTACCGTTATCATAGAAAAAAACATGTAAATGTTCTAAAAGTTATTATGGTAGTTGATTTACTATATTTGATGGTTCACCGGTTCAAACAATAACTTGTTAGCCATATTTCAATTATCAGTCAGAGAGAAAGAGAGAAGACATACATTAACATTCTTCATTGATTATGCCTAAGTATGAATCAGTTTTAACTAAAACGTTTAACACTCTTAAAATTTATGTGTGTTCGGAACTTTAACTCGTAATTGAAGCAGCACCGTTGGAAGTTTAAACATGGTTTACTTCAGCTTAGTTTATTCGACTTGGTTTTGAAACAAATATTTAACGGTACGTTTATAAAAGTTATTTTTGACTTACTTAAAGCTTGAGAGTCGCGTGTATTTACGCGCTAGAAATGCATTGGGGAAGTATGAAGTGCTATCATGCATGGGCTTTGCATGAAACGTTAATTTATACGCAAATATTTTAGCACACAAAAGACCAAATCTTGTCAATGGTCAAACACCTTTAAACATAACTTAAAACCTCCTCCTCTCCTTTTGTTTTCCACTTTTTTTTCTAAAAATAAAAGTAAATTATATATGTATCACACAAATAGTGGCGGAGAAAATCTAAGGCAATACATATTGGTGGACAAAGAATAGGACGTACTTAAAAAATTTCGATCGGAATCATTGGAATAATTTTGATTTATGTAATCTATTGGCGTAATGCAACCACTTTTATCTAGCCTTTTGCTAGTTTATTTTCATTGAAAAAATATTTTGCTATTCAAAAAAACCTATCACACATATAGTCCGTATGATCTAGGTGAAAGAATATTGGAATCAAAGCAAATCAAGCACAACTGTTAGATCATAACTCGATCCGGAAAAACTTCATTAACTCGAAAAAAACCGATGCGGTTACAATACCATCGACTCGATATTTATAACCTATGAGACCTGCATCTTCAGACTCATATTAGGACTCAATCTTAGCCCTATAAACAAGAAATTTAAATTACAAATTTTAAACTCCTACTCTATCCGATCGAGCTCCTTTACGATCGGGATTAACTCCAACACTAGGCAACATAAATTGACTGTTAATAGTTACGAATTTAATGTTTTATATTTTAAATATATAACAAGCTAGTACTAATATTATGACTAATTTTCGCTAAGTTTTTTCTTTTAAACCGAGGTGAAATTAACAAAATTTAATATTCAAATTTGTTATTTTGCTTAGACCATTGGACTACTTTTGTAATCAACTCTATATATTATACTATAAAATATTATGTTGGGTTTCGTTGTAGGATGGTAGTCATGTGTGTGGCAGTTAGTAATGAGATCTGGTCAATGATGTGGTCATTTGTTGAATCACAATCGTCATAAAAATCGAATCGACCATAACTTGGTCAAACAATGGCGTTGACAATATCTATGGCCCAACTCATTCGATGTAGTTCCAAAATTCGTCATCTTGTTTGTACTTGCCTTTAGCATCCCACACTTTGGTTGCATCCAAATTGGCATCTACTCATTTCGTTTGTTCTTGAAATTATTAATCTAGTTAAGAGTATCTTTCATTGATTAAATGGATAAAACTATATTCTAAGAGTTTTCTCATGTCAAGTTTGGTTTAAAGAGTAACTATATGGTTATGTATGTATAGAGAAACGTATAAAGTTGAGACGAGTGTTGGTTTTAAAGATCGATATGTAACAAAAAAGAAAATTGCTAGGGTACATTTGAAAATCATGAAAAACTTTCGTGCTATTTTAAATTAGAGTTAAAAAGCATGAAAGTGATTTTAAATAAATAGTGTAACCAAAAGATAAAATTCTAAAAAAACATAACCTACGCTAATTAATATAACCTTTCAAAATTGACCTTCTTAAATACTAAAATTAAATCATTCATTTGAATTTTAAAAAAATCGTTAAATGAAGAAAAAATAAAGAAATTAAATTTAACATTTTGAAAATAGTGTGAAATTTTAATTATAACATTTGAAAATATCTAGTAAATGCTAAAATCATACTTAAATACTGGAAAATAAAATTAAACCAAATTTAAAAGTATTAAATTTTACATTTCTAGAATATTGTAATAATCAAAATATTAGGTTACGCATTTTTAAATATTATTTACTTAAGAAATAACAAAAAAATAGTATTAAAAGAAAAAAATAGAAACAAAAGGAAGCGGACCAAACAGAAGGAGAGAGGAGGGCTCGAACCGGGGTCACTTGGGTGATGGTTTGTGTTGCTAACAACTAAGTCATGCATCGAGCTATGTACATAGCATCTTCAATTATAAATACATACATACAACAAAAATAAAAAAAAATATTATTATTCTTATTAATCATCAGTTTGTACTCATACCATCAAATAATATAAATAAATACATACAACAAAAATTAAAAAAGATGTTACTATTCTTATTAACCATCAATTTGTACACATACCATCAAATAATAATGTAGTTATAATGTATATTTGTAATTACTATGTCTTCACGGGTCCTACAACTATTCGTCCTTGGTCGTCTTAATTAGAAAAAAATGAAACCGTCGTCTCTTCATCGTTAACAAGCCAAGCCCTGCTTGGGACAATACGAGTATTCTACATCCATATGTTGAGCTGAGCATGAAACTGTGCGAGCTCTAACCAACGATCACTATTCAATAAATTTATTTCTTATTTTTTAAACCTCTATCACATCTCATTTTTTTAAAGATAAGAACTCTTTATAGTTTCTTTTAAAAACATATAGATAATGTATAAGGATACTAATTTGATGGGAGTGATTTTTTCAAGGTCATACTAAATTAAAGATAAGAGAAATTGTACCAAACACACTGTGAGTGCAATAAGGTATTTACAGTCAGATAAAATCAACTGCAATATTGTAGTATTAATTTATAATATTTTATACTAGTCATCTCATACTATTGGTCAATGGTCATAATCTAATTATACCATAAAAATGACTACTTCAATTCACTTAAATAGTAATACTTTGAGTGCTAACTAAAGAACAATTCAAAACTTATCACTGCATGTAGAGCATCATTGTTTACTGCAAACAACGCATCAAACTTCTCGTTTGCAAAGTGTTCATGTCACCTTTTCAACATATAATTTAGACTCCATCTCATGCTTAAGTTATTGAAAGTACACACATATAATTATATTTGTTGAGCTTGTTTACTTTATTATTTAAAATGGATGAGGGTATCTATCTAATTTAATATTACATGATGTAACTTATAATAGAATAATAAACATACAAGCCATAAAAATAGAAATTTTCCAACTTTCCCGACGGTTCCATGACAAGGAAACAAACACTTCCTTTTTATAATTTTTTTTTTCAATATGGATGTTACATCACTTCTGGACTGTTGAAGGAGTAAATTAATTCTGATATAGGACTAGTATACCTTAATTAAACTTTGAATTAGTATTCAAATTTAAACAAATTAAACTATTAGACCCACAAGTTTAATTGGTCGTCCACTATATAATACAACATACGTTGAGTTTTGGCCTATTCGTTTTCTATAAAACCCATTCAAAATCCGGCGCCATGAAAGGTTACTATTGAAAAGGTCATTAGTGTTCTTTTGTTGTAGATTTAATTTTCTCATAAAGAAAACTCTTTCAAAACAAGCCAAGTTCTTTTCCTAATGTTTAATACTTCAATAAGCTTATGGGCTCATTTATTAAGTTAAATATTAAAGTAAATTATTGTTTTACTTTTGTGGTTTGATCACATCTGTTATTTATATTAAAAAAATATTTTTATTTGCATCTATCTTCCCAATGTTTAAATAAATCAATATTTCATCATAAAAAGTTAACTCTGTTAGTTTAAATTTTATTAATTATGTAAAAAGATAAAATTACTTTTTAAACTACAAAATACACAAAAAACAAGGTTCATTCTCATCCCTCACTAATGAAACCGACAATCTTATGATTCAGTCATGACGAAAGGTTTGAAAATAATATGTACAATTGAAGTTTCATGAATGGAACAATAACACATAAATGAAATTTTAACACCAATATGTTAACATTAATTAGGATTTTGTTTTTATATGCAAAATTACATTAATACTCTTTTAATGATGGATGAATTAACATTTTAAACTAATGGAGTTAACTTTTTTTGGATGAAAATGATCATTTTTCAAAATTTATATACATTTTAAGGTTGTCTACATTTCGTCATAAATCTACGTTTTAGCGAGAATTTAGTTCGAAAATTAGTTAGGTCAAATATAAAATGTATTTGTGCTTATTTCTATATACGCTTTGAGTTGATTTACGTTTTGACAAAATTTTTGTTTGGAAACCGTCGGGTCAAATATACCACGATTTCAATTACTCTACTAAATTTAATTTGAAAATGAATCTGTAAGATTGTATGTCTATGTTTCATCTTGGATTTTGTTTGAAAAAAAAAAACAGGTCAAATATAAATATATAATGAAAAAAAACCAGGTCAAATATAATACGTTTTCTTTTAATGATATAAATTCGAATTACTTTACGTATTAACCTAAAATTTACTCTAGGTAAATTTGAATCGCTATACGTATTAACGCAAATTTAATCTAGAAACAAGTTAGTTTAATTGTAATATTTGTATATATCATGTTGCTTTAATGCCACCGCGGCGGCGTACGGTTTAATGCCACCGCTCAGTTATTATCGATTTATAAATCTACTTATAAGATTTTTACTAAGGGGTTTATTTGACAGACTCTTAATCAGTCTTTTAATGGTTCAGCATTTAATAGTTCAGACTGTTGTTTCGCGAGAAAATATCTGAATGGTTCAAACATTTATCTTTAAATTGTTAAGCATTATACTGAATGGTTAAAAAGTCTAATGTTAAATGGTTAAAACCTCTTTTTTTAAATTGGTCAGATATGTGCCTTTGAATGATTAACCGATATACTAGCTTTTAATGATTCAGACCTCTTATTGATTCAGCATGCATTTAATCATTCAGAAGTTGTTAAACAACCCCTAAACCTTCATGTTAAAATGTATGATTCATCCAATTCAAGGTCAAACACGTGATTTGAATAAATATTTTTTGATCTAGTGTATTTTGTTGTCTTCGCATTTTTCATGTTCGGCTGGAGTTGCTATTGGGCTATAAGAGATTTGGGCTGAAGCTGTGTAAATAGACCGAAACAAAAAAACAACTAGTGGGCTAGTTTCTTTAACACGTTTAAGCTTTTATTAGGGAATCAGAGCATTGGCATAAATAATAATCACTTCTTGTTTGTTTGAATAGTAACAAGACAACTCTCTTGTTCATATCATCACTTTTATCATTGTTCTAAAGAGTGTATTTTTTTGTCTTGAATGATGGTACGTCACTTTTATCATTGTTCTAAAGAGTCTATGTTTGATTTGTGTGAGTTCATCCATTGTTTTAGATAGAATCATTCTTAGGGTCTGTTATATCTGAAGATGTTAACGGTCAATAACGGTCACATGTGACCACGTGAGTATTGAGTCGGTCCGTATTTGTTTAGTCAAGTTTGTTGAGTATTTTCAAGAGTTAATTGTTGAGTCAGTTGTTGATTAATTCTAGTTTGTTATTGGGTCATGTAAGGCTATATATAGCCGGTTCTAATGAATGAATATCATCAGAAAGTTCAGTGAGTTTTTGGTACTACTTGGTTCTTTCAAGTGGTATCAGAGCGAACTTGAGTGATCCACGAGAGAGTAAGATGGCGGAGGGCAGCTCTTCGCAAAGCTTCATCATTCCGAAGTTCGATGGAGATTATGACCACTGGAGCTTGGTCATGGAAAACCTGCTACGATCGAAGGAGTACTGGAGTGCCATTGAAGTTGGTTATGAAGAACCAAAGGAAGGAGATCAAGTGTCGGTACTCCAGAGAAAAGAGATAGACGAGATGAAGCTTGTCGATCTGAAGGCCCGCAACTACTTGTTCTATTCGATCGATAAGAGTATCATCAAGACTATTACTCAAAAGGATACATCGAAGCAGGTTTGGGATGCCATGAAGGTTAAGTATCGGGGAAATGCAAGAGTAAAGAGAGCCCAGTTACAAAGACTTCGCAGGGAATTTGAAACCCTGGAAATGAAGAACGGAGAGACAATCACAGATTACTTTGGCAGAGTAATGACGATAGCCAATGACATGCGGAACAGTGGAGAAGAGATGACCGATGTGAAGATAGTGGAAAAGATACTTCGCACACTTACATCAAATTACAACTTTGTAGTTTGCTCCATTGAGGAATCTAAAGACTTAGATCGCCTCTCTGTGGATGAACTACAAAGTTCACTGCTTGTACACGAGCAGAAACTACAACGTACGTGCATGGAGGATCACGCCATGAAGGTAGATGACAGCGGCTCTGATAGATCACGGGGACGAGGAAGAGGAAGCTTCGGACGAGGTCAAGGACGGGGTCGAGGACGTAGCCGAGGTACCTTTGATAAAGCGTTGGTGGAGTGCTACAAGTGTCAACAATTGGGACACTTCCAGTACGAATGCCCACAATGGAACAAAGGAGCCAATTATGCAGAATTCGATGAAAATGAAGAACTTGTCCTTATGGCACATGTGCAACATGAACCGGCAGAATGCAAAGGCTACTGGTTCCTAGACTCGGCGTGCTCGAATCATATGACTGGCATGAGAGAATGGTTCTTACGTCTCAATGAAAACATCACACACACTGTGAAGTTGTGAAATGGCCTGCGACTTAATGTCAAAGGCATAGGTGATATTAAAATTGAAGTAGAAGGCATTATCCAAGTAATCACCAATGTGTACTATGTTCCACAACTGACTTCAAATTTAATCAGTGTGGGACAACTGCAAGAAAGAAAAGTGAAGGTGGTAATTGAAAATGGAGAATGTCACATCTATCATCCCTCAAGGGGACTAATAATGCAGTCTAAAGAACCGCATGTTTATAGTGCATGGAAGAATAAAAAAGGCCCCCACTCATTGTCTACAAGTTATAGAAGACAATAACACTCACCTATGGCATCAACGCCTGGCTCATGTGAATCACAAAGCCATTCGAACGATGCAGTACAACAACATGGTGAGAGGACTACCTCAAGTAAGTGGGAAGACAGTTGTGTGCGAGACTTGTAATGTTGGGAAGCAGAATAGAGAAACTATTCCAAAACGAGCTCAATGGCGATCTACAGAGAAACTCGAAGTAATACACACAGACATATGTGGTCCGATTACACCCACCTCTCAAGGAGGAAAAAGGTATGTACTTGTTTTCATAGACGATTTTACTCGAAAAACATGGATATATTTCTTAGAAAACAAGGGAGAAACTTTTGAAAGATTTCAAAATTTTAAAGCAATGGTTGAGAATGAAGTAGGTGCTAAGATAAAAACTCTACGAAGTGATCGGGGAGGGGAGTTCACTTCACACGAATTCAATGAGTTTTGTGAAACTAACGGAATTAAAAGACAATTAACGGCTGCATACACCCCACAACAAAATGGGGTGGCCGAGAGGAGGAATCGAACTTTGATGAATATGGTGAGGTGCCTCCTGGTCGATAAAAATATACCAAAAGTATTCTGGCCCGAGGCTGCCAATTGGGCATGTCATGTTTTAAACAGGTGTGTTACCCGATCACTTGATGACAAAGTACCGGAGGAGATGTGGTCGGGGATCAAACCGAATGTTGATTACTTCCGTGTATTCGGTTGCATAGGACATGTACATATCCCTACTCAATTGAGAACCAAGCTTGATCCAAGGAGTCACAAGTGTGTTCTATTCGGGATAAGTAGTGGATCAAAGGCGTACAGACTTTTTGATCCCATTAAAAGAAAGATCGTCATAAGTCGTGATGTTATATTTGAAGAGAATAAGCAGTGGGATTGGGAAAAGCAACCAAATCAAGAACTAGTAGTTGAAGATGAAAGCTCTCCAATGGTTGAAATAATGAATGAAGGTGAAGCAAGGGGAATAAATCCAATATAGCCAGACCAACAAGATAACACTGCTTCACCAGCCATTGCTGAAATTCAAACTAATGATCAACATGATGAAAGCAACGACACCAGTCATGAAGATAGAAGAGCTAACAATCCAGCGGAAGGTGGCACCCAGGATGGTGAGCACAACATTGCTGAAACCCATATTAATGAGCCCAACATAGTTGCAACCCCAAGCAGAAGTCGAAGGCAACCGGTGTGGATGGAAGACTACAACAGTGGTGATGGGCTATCCGGTGATGAGGAGGAAGTTGGGTTTGCCATGTTCAGCTCATTGGGAGACCCTACATCCTTTGAACAAGCGAGACAAGAGTCCAAATGGATGCACGCAATGGAGGAAGAAATATCCTCTATTGAACGAAACAACACGTGGGAGTTGGTTGAGCCACCAAGAGGAGTGACTCCACGTGTGCATGTCATTGAAAATGGCTAAAAGGCTTGATGGAAGACATGGGAGAAAAGATGGCAGGAGCTATTGAAGTACTGTGTGACAATACTTCAACTATCAAATTATCTGTAAACCCGGTGATGCATAGACGAACGAAGCACATTGACGTTAGATTTCACTACCTAAGAGAGCTAGTGAGTCAAGAAGAGGTGAAGTTGGTATTCTGCAAGACTGAAGATCAAGTGGCTGATATCATGACCAAACAAGTCAAGTTGGAGGTGTTCGATAAGCTAAGGGAAGCTCTGGGTGTTGGTTTGATAAACTGAACCTGTTCAGTTTAGGGGAGGATATGAAGATGTTAACGGTCAATAACGGTCACATACGTGAGTATTGAGTCGGTCAGTATTTGTTTAGTCAAGTTTGTTGAGTATTTTCAGGAGTTAATTGTTGAGTCAGTTGTTGATTGATTCTAGTTTGTTATTGGGTCATGTAAGGCTATATATAACCGGTTCTAATGAATGAATATCATCAGAAAGTTCAGTGAGTTTTTGGTACTACTTGGTTCTTTCAATTTCTTGGTTAATGTGTGTAAAATTCTGAACATGCACTCGTCAATTGTTAATTAACGTATCGCCGGTGATAATATCCTACTACCAAGGGTACAAAACTCTTTATTGTTATCATATGTTTAATATATATGATATTTTCACGACTTAAGGATTTGGGCTCCTCGGTGTTGCATGCCACTTCAATATTGTAGAAATTAAAAACTTTTACATGTTTAAGGTCAACTTCAAATGTTTTTACTCTTTCATTCCATTACATATACAACTAACAAAAATGAAAGGGATTGCAATTCAGTTACCACATGATGATAAAATAACTAGTCTTGAGAACTTGATAGATAGTGGTCGTTAGTATAATCAAGTTAATTATTAGCAGAACCACCTTACAAAAATGTTATAAATGCATCATAGGAGCTTAACTGTTTCAAAAAATTATTCACCTTGTTATAATTATTATTTAATGGTTGATTGTTTCTTAAATTATTCACTTTGTTATAATTATTATTTAATGGTTGATTGTTTCTTTTGTCACAATCTTCAGGCTACATGTATTACCTTCTAAGGCATTGCTAAATGTACCAATTCACATTCTTGAGTATGTTGTTAAAACTTAAATCACATTCTTGAATATGTTATTAAAACTTAACCCATGCTGATGATGGATTTAGATTGTGATGCATTGGCATAATTTGTGATGCATTGGCATAATGAGTGTGGATTTAGATTGTGATGCATTGGCATAATGTGTGTGTAGTTAGATTTGTAAAACAAATCTTCGAGGTCATTTGACGAGGTTCAAATTTATTAAATAACTTTTCCTTTTATTGTTGATATTATATAACATAACTTGGCTTTTATAATCAATCCTTTAACTTATTCTCACAGTATTCTCTTTTTGTTAAAATGTAAAAAAATAATTATGTTATTATGACATTAATATACCCCACCGGACGGGGTAAACTAGTTTAACAATAGAGAAAAAAAAAATAGTAGACGACGTATGATAGTGTTATTACGTCAATATTAACATACCCAAACTACTAAGTACTTGTGACCTACACATGCATGCACAAATCAAAAACATATCAAAACCACCAACAAATTAAAACATCAAACACCATCTAAACTACATCACACACGCAAAAAAAAAAACATACTACAAATCACACTAAAACATCAAAAGCCTCGTCCTACAAGCAAACACTATCGTCGATTCATCGCAAATCTTTCGATCATCACCCTTCTTCCTCCTCATCGCGCTTCTCACCGGTGCTCTCACCGCCCTTTTTCCCCATCTCCTTGTACCCTTCGGTCCCCAACTGCTCTTTCCTCGTCTGTCCGCCCTTGCTCCGCCCTTCATAACCACCAACACAAACATTCATATATACAGTATAATAATAATCTGTTATGGACTGAACCATTGCAAGATATCGATCAGAAAATTAAATAAACATATATACCTTCCGCGAGGCGTTCTTGCGCCTCGAGCGTTTTGCCACGAGTACCGCCCGGGACGACAGTCTCGCCCTGGGCGGCTCGTTGGTCGAGATTCTTCTTCTCGTCCTCGGAGATTTGGTCGGAGACCTTACGTCCTTGTTGTTGTGATGCCATTTTGTTCACTCTTTTAACTGAAAGCAAGTTTATCGTTGATCATAATAGATACATGCATACGGCAACGGTGAATATATATACTACCACATAAGTGTGTGTGTGTGTATAGGAGAGAAGAAAATGTCATGCATGTTGGCACGTAGTATGGTGACGTGTACTTGTGGGTTGAAAAGAGGCTCTTGGAGTCACACGTGTCGTCTTGTTAAGTTGTTAGATTGTGGCTGTCTGATCAGATACTTCAACGGTGTGAAAGTTGTTTTTTCACATATCCGACCATAAGATAAAGAAAAGGATATATGGTAAAAATTGAATGGCATAATCTTTGAGTTTATTGTCAAAACGAAAAAGACACGATTATGGAAAATACACAAGTGATCAAAATGGTTGATTTATTTCGAAGGTTTTAACTATAGAAAATTACTAAAATTCATATGCTTGATCAGAATGAAACACAGAACACTAAATTTATCGGTTAATCTTACGTGTGTTCTAAGAGTATCAAACAAAGCCTTGTACATGCACGTGTGAGTTAATTCTATAAACTTATTGATTTGCAATCTTTTTTTTTTCAGCCAGCTAAACCTAAAAAGGCTTAGTCTGTAAGTCTAGTAGACTTATCGGCTAGTTAAGTCTGCACGTTGATATGGACTTTCGGCTGATACAACCTACAACGCGACACGTGTCGCACTCTAGAACCATACCCATAGACAGGGCCGGCTCAATCATTTTTGGGGCCCCAAGCGAAGTAAATTCATCCCCCCCCCCCCCAACTTTCTAAACTACTTGATTCATACTTACGATTTTGATCTAACATGAGTTGGTTCGGATTTTGTTTATCTCTAACGGACTATATATGAGATAACTAATAACAATATGTTACCCTTGGGAACATCTCCACTTACTCGAGACCTATTGATTCTTGTTTCTTTAAGTAATTTACATGATAACCTTAAGTACTAAAGCTAGAACTAAGAGTAGGATCTTGTTAATTCAATTAAGATTATTCTTCTATGAGCCATTGGCTTTAAACTAGTTGTCAAGACTCAAGACCATGAATCAAATGTTTCACAAGAACAAAAGAGTTTTCTTTAATCTAAACTGCAGAACTTGAGTTCAAATGAGTTAGCTACAATAGTAAGTTTCACAAGATCATACAAAAATTACATAGTTTAACAACTTGATTCATTGCATATTTCAATGGTCTAAACTTAAGCATATCAACTCAAACTTATCACAAAATTAAAGACCAACATCACAAGAACAACAAAGAAGATATGTGAGAATTATGAAACCATGAGCCAATTTTCTACCGTTTACTGGCTTAATTAAAGAAGGTAGTAAAAAGTTTTGGTTTGACACCAACTTTATTAACAAGCCTAGAACAACCAAATTAAAGACACTAGTAAAAAGTTTTGGTTTCTACCATTCACTTATGCACTTCTTAAAAGGCCTGGAACAACCAAATTTGCAAAACACAGGTTTGAAACCAACTTTATTAACAAACTAAACAACAATAGAATTATAGGATCGATAGATTACCTTCAAAAGAACACTGACTCACAAGTCACAACAGATTCGTCGACTCGAATAGGATTCCGGTAATTGTTTTCTTCTCTTTCTCTACAGAGACCGCATGACGGGATGCTTTCTTCTTTCTCTGCGTAGATTAACGTTCAAAATTGAAGACCCTAGAAGATTGGGGGCCCATAAGATTGGGGGCCCATAAGATATGGGGGCCCCAAGTGGGCTGCTTCCCTTGGTTGGTCATCGGGCCGGCCCTGCCCATAGAGAATTTCAATGATTTCGGAACCTGAGGTGCCGGCTAAGCTTTTCTAGTAGTGAAGCCTTTATCATATATAGCCTGATATTAATTATTTAAGGAGCGTTTGATTGGAAGGAATGAAATAAAACTGAAAAACTAGTATAATTTTCAAGTAAAATCATGTTTGAGTGGGTAATGAAATGTAAAAGCCAGAGAAATGTTTCATCTCGAATTCTCTTGGTTGTGTGATTTCAAATTCCCTCTCTAGGTGGAAGGATTTTAAAATCACACAATCAAGGGAATTTGAGATGAATCATTCCCTGGGTTTATTTTTAATTGCTCACTCAAACATAATTTTACTTAAAAATTATACTAGTTTCTTAATTTTATTTCATTCATTCCAATCAAACGCCCCCTTAGTCTTTTTGACCATAAAGCAATCCATATACGGCTAATGATCAAGTATATATGATCAGTATGAGTTTCTAGTTGTCTTTTAGTTATTATCAATAAGACTAAAAAGGTTTTAAGAGATATTTATTCAAAGTTTAAGAAAATAGATTAAACATTATATTTTAAAAATATAGACGTGGTTATACTTTTTAACAATATTTATTACTTTTTTAGCATATATAGTCGTTGTACATGGGACATGGCCCGCCTCGACCTTGGCCCATCCGGCTACAATCAATTTTTTTGTCTTTGTCACTAATCCAACACAGTTGTACTTCATGTTTGGTCGGAACCAAACACTGGATCGAGATGCTCTAAATGGGATTTGAAGACATACAAAATTTGAATTCTGCTTCGCATTTGGTTTAAACAGTACGTAGATGACACTGGTTAGGCACTCAGCCTCTAGTCCAACGAACTAGATTCAGTCATGTAAACATTACATATATATTAGGCACCCTTATAATCTTTTTAATAGTAATTTGATAAGATCGTAAGTTATAAATTAAACAAACGGTTTCCCCACCCGTCAGATGCCACTGGAAAAATATATAGAAAACTTTTTATCTATGACAATGTATATTATAAAAATAAAAGTTTACTTAAAGAACCTAACTTATCCAAATAGAACATATTCAAAATTATGAGAATTGTTTAATGGAAACAAATCGCTAAACCGGTCGCCTACCAAAAAAGAAATTAAAATTTTCAAAAAGTTTTATAATCAACCTGCTACTACTATACTATAATTTAGCATTTAACAGTTTTTTCCATTTAATATTATTATTAGTTAAAATATTACATCATTTAAAAAATTACTCAGTTAAGTAGAAAACATTAGCCAAATAATATGAAAATAAGAAATGTATATTATAAACAAAACATTTAAGGAACTCGTTTCATGTTTCATTCTTGTTATCTATTATGATTATGCTCTTATGACATCTATTGTTTTTAGATAAAAAGAATAGAAATATCTTTTCATTTTGTTAATTTGAATTTTGATAATTATATGATAAATTATTGGCCGAGAATAATACATACGGTAGTTTGACCAGTAACTTTTTAAAAATTACAATGACCGTAGACGATGTTTGCATAAGAAACATTTAAATTGGAGTATTTTGTGAAATCTTTTAAACGTCTAATTAAAGTATCTCATTTATAATCATTAATGTGAGTGAAGCTAAGTTGAAATTAAGTGTATATATATGACTAGGTTAGTTTTCGTGTACATGAATTGAATAAATAAAATATTAAATAATTTGTTTAAAAAATTATGTATTATAAAATCATGTTTAAAGAAAAAATATGATTATAGTTACGTACAAATAGCTACTTTAAGTAAATAAACGATTATGTATTTTTTTAAACTTTTAGTTTATCAAAAATTATGATAATTTAAATATTTTGTTTTAAGAAAAATGAAAAAAAAAGATCATTGTATTCTTTATTTTATAATTTTTTTGCTTTTAAAAAGTGTGTTTTTAATTTAAAAAATTGGTTTTTAATTTATTATATTATACATTGTTATTTGAATATGGTACGAGCAATATTATTAGTATTCAATATTATTATTAACAATATAGAGAAACGAGAAAGTAAGTATAATAAGTCTTACAATTGTTTCACGCTTATTTTAGTTTTTTTATAGTTAATGGATAGGCAAAATACTATTAATTAAACGTATTGTAGTTAATAATAAACATGAAAATTTACAGTACAATATTTTAATATAAAATATAATTAAAGTTATATATACATAATTGTTCAAGAAATAAAAATATTATACTATTTTTAACTATCTTATTGAAATAGTTTCACTTTTAAAAATTCGTTTTAAGATTTTTTATAAAAATATTGTTTTTTTAAACACTAATTTGTAATGATCCTGGTTGTATTAATAAGATAGTTTTTAAAAAGTTTTAGCAGTTTATGATGCATCTTAAAATCAAAATAATTTAAAATATTTTATTTAAAAATGTTAGTGTTTTAGAAAAATTCATATTATATTAAAATGTTAGTTTTTTTTATTTTTTAGATTTTAATTAAAAATTTTAATTTCTAATTTTCTTAATAAAATCTAGTTTTTTTAAATAGTTTGATTTTAAAAAAATTAGGTAAGAGAGAAAAATATAACAATTAATAACACTTACTTTTAATAAAAGAGATAAATTTATATAAGCATTTAAATTACTATAATACTCTTTTGAAGGGAAAGTTGATATGTGAATGTCTAGTTAAATGACAAATGATAAAAAAATAGGATAGAAGAATGACAATTGATAAAAAAATTCTTATTTTATTAGATATTATAGATTATAAATTTTTATGTTATTTTGATTGTACTTGAAAACAAATGTAAAAGTTATTAGTGTTTTTGGTAAAACTTCAAATCTAAAATTATTATCACCCAAAGTGATGTAAATTATTATCACCCAAGTGACTCATTGAGTCATAAATGAGATAATTACAATTTAATTTATCTTTATTTTTTATTTTCAAACAGTGGGTCATCAACTTACGTAATGTAAAAAGACAAAAATCCAAAAATTCCTTTCATTTATCACTGAAAACATTTAGAATGACCAAATGTGAAAACCACATTAGATTGAACCATGGAAAAGATAATTTAAACTAAAATCTAGTTTTCACCCAACTACAAAAACAAATCTTATTCAATAAAGAGACAAAAATTGTTTATTCAGGAAATAAATATGTTCTACAAACTCTTCTCATCGTATTCACATTTCAATATGTATTCTTTAAATTGAAATAATTCATTTACAATGCATAATATATATATAAAACCAACGACAAAAAACCAACGATAAAAAACCATACAAACGGTTTTTGAGTGCCAACAAGATTTGATCTCTTCGGAAAACCAAGGGTCATGTTCTCCATATTTATCTATTCATTCAACATGTCTTTATTCTCAAAAAACAAACAAATAATCTCAGAAACATTTGTTTGTCAGAATCAAAGCCTTCGAGCGATCACATTCCCTACGATCTTCAAGATTCTTACACATGAAGCTAATGTTCTTACACATGAAGCAACAGTAACTTTTGATGCTATATAAACACATGCATATCTCCCAACAAACAATATGCATACAATTCAAATTACCTTTCAATGGATAATCATTCAACCCGAATATCTCCACCCGATTTTCAAACCTTTTTGCAGGGTTGGATGACCCGATTGGAGCTTTACCTTCAACAGCTCCTCCACCTTCTTAACACCCTTGATCAACAAGACGAGTCAAAACTAGAACAACTCATTCACCAGGTTTTTCCCTTTTTCTTAACGGTAACTGTTTTCTAAGATAAATACATCACAACCTGCACTCTGCATTGCAGGTAATGACTCACTATCATGAATACTTCATTGCAAAAGCGGAGATTTGTCATGAAGATGTGTTTCTTGTTTTATCACCACCATGGTTCAGCTCCTACGAGCGAACCTTCCAATGGCTAGCTGGGTTCAAACCCAGCTTCGCCGTTTATATAGTCAAAAGTTGTGGGATTGACTTTAGCCCTGATCAGGTGGCTAGGATAGAGAGACTGTTGACAGAGACAAAAGACAAAGAACATGAGAATAGTGTGAGGCTAGCCAGATTGGAGGAGCAGGTGATCGCCCCTCCAATGTTGGCGCTCGCGCGAATGGGAGGTAAAGAAGTTAATGGAATGAAGAATGAAGCGGACACCGTAGTGGATCACTTGGCCGAGGATTTGGAACTTTTGGTCGGTTGTGCGGATTACTTGAGGGAGAAGACCGTGGCTAAGGTGGTCAGGATGTTGACAAGGGCTCAAACAGTGCGGTTCTTGGCGGCTATGGTTCAAGTTCAGCTAAGGATTAGGAGGTGGGGGCAGCTGTGGGAGCGATAGCCGTCGCGACGATGATCTTCCTTAATGGGGTCTGTTGTCAAGTTCGTTACTCTAGCCGTTTTTATGTTGTGTTTCGAAAAGACAAAAACATAAGTTTGTTATCATGTTTGAACTTACGGTTGCAAGTGTTTTATATGGTTTTTGGGCTTGTATGGCGTTTTGCTATAAAATATGTTTTCACTTTTAGAGTGTTCTCTATATGGTTTTGATTTGGAGGGGCAGGTGCTTTTTGTTTTTGTAAACTACAACCATCAAGTTATATAAAAGATGTCTAAAAGGTGGTCTTAAATGTTGTAGATGTCATTCTGTTACAAAATGAGTTCTAGAAACCGTTATTTGGAGGAACGAGGATAATGCTTAAAAGTGGATACCATAACCGAATTAAGCGATAAAACCGAATTAAATGATAAAACTGAACCGAACGAAGTGAATGAAAACCAATCTACCGGTTTTTCATTTACGGATGATACCGTAACCAAATTAATTGATATGATAGTAACACTTAAGAATGGACGTCATAACCGAATAATTTATTATTATTATTATTATTATTATTATTATTATTATTATTATTATTATTATTCATATTATTATTATTATTATTATTATTATTATTATTATTATTAATATTATTGTTGTTGTTGTAATTATTATTATTAGTAGTATTATTAATATTACAATTATGATTACAATTATTATTATTATTATTATTATTATTATTATTATTATTATTTATTATTATTATTATTATTAATTATTCTTTTAGTCCTTGTGGTTTGGTGGTTATAATGTTTTTAATCCAATAGTTTAAAAACGACCAGTTTAAGCACTATGGTTTAAAATATGTATCAATCAAGTCCAAACCGTTAACTCCATCCATTTCTGACGTTAACTTTTATTTAAAAGACTAAAATACCCTTGGACTGAAATAGTTATTATAATATAAATTTATAAAATCATATGGGACCCACATGATAATATATGAATGACCTCTCTCCTCTCTTCTCATCTCTCTCTCTTTCTAGCAAACTTTATCTACCACCAAACTAACCTAGCCACCACCACCACCACCACCATCTCCGGTGAAGTCACCATAACCGTGACACCATCATATTCTTCTCCAAAGTCACCATATCCATCACCTTCATCTTCATCTTCAAGATTTCCTTACGAATTAGATCGGTTGCCCCAAATCACAATGAAATTGAGGCCTATACCCCTCCCCCTTTTCTTCTCTTTCTTTCTTTCTCTTTCTCTCTTAAATGAGCAAATAAACAAAATAGGTGAAGGGGTCACTGATTATTAGGCGGTGGTGGTAGATGTTGAAGGTCAGGTAGTTTTGGGGGTTGAAGGGTGGGCGGTAGTGGTGGGCGGTAGTGGTGGGGGTGAAGGTTCAAAGAATGGGAAGAGGGAGGGAAGATCACAAGATGATGGTTATGTGACGAAGGCGATGGCTGAGGTAGGCAGGCGGTGGCGGTGGCCGAGGTGTACAGGCGGTGGTGGTGACTAATGTGGGCAGGCAGTGGCGGTGGCTGAGGTGCCCAGGTGGTGGCGCGCCGGCGGTGGTTGGCGGTTTAGTCCCTGTTTCCTAAAAACCACCGCCAACACCTGCTTGAGCAACCATCGATACCGATTACACCAACTCTATCATCTTTGTTTCGTCCTCCTATCTCTTGTATCAATCCAAGGTTTAGTCCCTGTTTCACATATCTTTATGCCAAAGATGGAAGTGGTTCAGATCTGAGCCAACAATGGTGGTGGTTCAGATCTGTAACAATTTAAGATCGTCCGGATCTGAGCTGACGATTAGTGGCAGTGGTGTGATGGTTGAAGTGATAATGGTGTGGGGTTGTTCTTGATTTGGACGAGCAAGGGTGTGTGGTATTGTAGTGACTGTGGTAAAGGTGTGGTGGTGATGTGTGAGGGTGGTGGTGGTCCGGTGGTTGATGTGATAATGTGTGTTGGTGTGACGGTGGTGCGGTGGTTTGATGATTGAGGGTGGTGGTGACACGATTATCGCCGTGGTAGTGGTGTGGGGTTTCCGGTGGATTACAATGACAGTGGTGAGAATGAGGGTGGTGGTGGTACGGTGGCTACCATGAAGGATTTTAGGGGTTGGGTGTGGTGGGGGTG
>BJCM01091550.1:0-25279 GCA_018326385.1 Flaveria bidentis | reverse complement strand
TTCAGCAGTTGATGTAGAGACACAAGATTGTTTCTTGCATTTCCATGAGACAACCCTTCCACCAAGAAACTAACATCCCCTAGATGTAGACTTTGCAGTCATGTTGCAACCACCATAATCACTATTTGTATAAGCATACAGATTGAAGTCAAAATTCTTAGGGTAAAGGTGTCTTAGAATCCTTTTGACAGTGATAAGGTGAGACATCTTAGGGTTGGCTTGATATCTTGCACAAATACATGTAGCAAACATGATATCAGGCCTATTAGCTATAAGATACATAAGAGACCCAATCATAGACCTGTAAAGGTGTTCATCCAAACACTCCCCCTCAAGATCAGGTCCAAGGGAGTGGTTTCTTGCTATGGGTGTCTTAGCAATCTTACAATAAGTCATGTTGAATCTCTTAAGTATGTCTTGAACATACTTTGACTGACTAATAAAGATGCCATCTTCAACTTGCTTCACTTGAATTCTAAGAAAGAAATTGAGTTCTCCCGTGGCACTCATTTCAAATCAATCCTTCATCAGCTTCTCAAAGTCTTTGCAGAGCTTTGGATTAGTTGAACCAAAGATGATATCATC
Organism: Flaveria bidentis; assembly: GCA_018326385.1. Lineage (NCBI taxonomy): Eukaryota > Viridiplantae > Streptophyta > Magnoliopsida > Asterales > Asteraceae > Flaveria > Flaveria bidentis. Next base: position 24,694 of record BJCM01091550.1, on the reverse strand, counting down.
TATATATACTTGAACTAGCATTAAGTGATTTCCCTATCCTTTGATGAAGAGAGTTTCATCTATAGTACCCCTTATAAATCCATGCTTGCAGAGATACTTAGATAGAGTCTCATACCACTTCCTTGGTGCCTAACGCAACCCATAAAGAGCTTTGTCAAGCTTGCAGACATAATCAGGATGATCAGGATCTGCAAAACCAGGTGGTTGTTTGACATACACCTCTCCATCAATCACCTCATAAAGAAAAGCACACTTGACATCAAGTTGATAGACCTTGAAGTTCTTGGATGCAGCAAATGCCAAGAATATCCTAACAGCTTCTAGTCTTGCTACAAGAGCAAAGACATTAGTGTAGTCAATTCTTTCTTCATGTGTGTATCCTTGAACAACTAGTCTAGCTTTCTTTTTGATGACAATGCCTTTATCCTCCTTCTTGTTCCTAAACACCCATTTGGTTCGAATAGTAGTCTTCCCATGAGGAAAGGGCAAAGGATCCAAACTTTCTTCCATTCGAATTGAAGCAGCTCCTCTTGCATAGCTTTAATCCAACTTCCATCCTTCAGAGCCTCATCAATTATCTTTGGATCTATCTGGGACAAGAAACAAGAGTGAAAACAAACATTTGCCTCATGGGTTTGTCCTCTTGTTCATACCCATGTGCTAACATCTCCAATGATGTTTGTAGTAGGATGAGACTTGTGGATCCTTAGCTGAGGGATCATAGCAAGTTGCTAAGAGAGATCTAAATTAGAGAAATTTAGATCTGGCATTAATGTTTCTCCCACCACATCAACACACTTATCAAGAGAAACTTGATCCAATGAGTGTGTGACATCATTGATGTTGTCATCTATGGAGTGGTTATCAGCATCAAGAAAATTCCTGATCACTGTCACCACCACCATCATATTCTTCTACATTTGAAATGTCTTTATCTAGTTGTGGAGCCTTTGAGCAGGAATTTGAAGGCATTCGAGATGTATTAGCTGAATTTGTCATTGTAGTGTTGATAGAGACATTATATGCAGAAGTAGTTACAACTGGAGCTGAAGATGTGTTACTTGAAGATCTTCTTAGCTCAAATCTTGGGTCAGGATCACCGATAGGTAAGATTTCTGTAGATCTTGAAATAGTTTCACAAGATTTGTTAAAATAGTTGGTACCTAAATCAAGATCAAATAGCCAATCAGGACCAGAACCAACCACACAAGGTGTGTGTTCATTGAAAGTCACATTGGCTGACTCCTCAACAATTATAGTTCTGAGATTGTATACTCTATAAGCCTTAGCTTGAGAAGAGTATCTAATAAAGTGTCCATCATCTGATTTCTCAGCAAATTTGGCCATTTGATCTTTGGTATTCAAGATGGTACACGGACATCCAAATGACCTGAGAAAACCAATGAAAGGTTTCCTCTTGTGCTAAAGTTCATAAGGAGTCTTTTCATGAGTCTTAACCATTAAAACTCTATATTGCACATACCAGGCAGCGTTGATTGCCTCTGCCTAGAAGGTGATGAGCAGCTTAGAGTTAGACAACATGGTTCTTGCAGCTTAAATCAGTGTCCTGTTTCTCCTCTCAGCAACAATATTTTGCTAAGGAGTCCTGGGAGCACTGTATTGTCTTGTAATACCCTTTTCATCACAAAGTGTATCAATGATTTGGTTCTTGAATTCAGTTCCCTGATAACATCTTATGGTTTTGATCTTGTGATCAAATTGATTCTCAATCTTTAAGATGAAATTCTTTAGAATCTCAGGAGTCTCATCCTTAGTTCTAAGGAAAAAGACCTAAGTGAATCTTGTAAAGTCATCTATGATCACTAAACAATATGAGGTCCTTCCTAGACTCATTACATTGGTGGGACCAAAGAGATCCATATGTAACATGTGTAGGGGTGTAGTGATGGAGTTTCTTTCCTTAGGCTTATGAGATACCTTATGTTGCTTCCCTTTCAAGCATGCAACACAATGATCATCACTTGTAAACTCTTTCTTTGGCATTCCAATCACCAAATCATTATTAATCAGTTTATTTATGTTCTTAAAGTTTATATGGCACATTCTTTTATGCCATAGAAAAGACTCATTACTATTGGCTTTAGACAAAAAGCGTGAAAATTCTCTAGAGGGAGATGTTTCTTGCAAGTCCATCTTGTACATGTTCCCTTTCATGGGGGCTCTAAACAGGATATGCTTTTGAGGAATGATCACCCCGGGCTTGAGAACAATACACTCATGCTCAGTAAAGAGCATGTTATGACTCTGATCACAAAATTAGGATACACTTAGAAGATTGTAGCCAAGATCCTTGACAAAGTTTACCTTCTCAATGCTGGCTTACCATTTATGACCTTGCCCCTTCCAGAAATGTAACCACCTTCATCTCCTCCAAAAGCAACTGGCCCTCTATCAATCCTTTCAAAGTTCTGGAATAGTAACCTGTTGCTTATCATGTGCCTGGAACAGTCACTATCAATGATCCAGACATTCTTGTTTGTCTTGAGTTGTCCCTACACAAAGAAAATAATTAGTTACATTTGGAAACCCAAGCTTTATTGGTCTTGGGCTTATTAAAAGAAGTAGAAGGTAATGCAACAGTAATAGATCATATAGTTGTGCTTTGAGGATCTTGAGCTGTTGTTGATGGAGAACATTCAGTCAGTTTGTCTTTTTTTGACTTCCACACCACCTTTGGAAGTTTAGACTTGACCTTCAACACTTCAGAAGCTTTTGAGACTTTGGAAGTTTTGATGACTGGACCTTCAGAAGAGTCTGCAAACACTGCAGCAGACTTCAGTGCTTCGAAAGTATACCTTGCTTTCGAGACCAAATTTTCTTCCGAAGGCAATTTTCCACTTGCCTTCTTCTTTGTTTTGGAGCTTCCGAAGGAAACAGACTTTCTTTCCGAAGCTGAAATTTTCTTGGAACTCTTGGAAGTCTTTTTCCTGGTCATATGAAGAGTACCTCTTGGATTGTATGGACAATCCTTAGCAAGATGAGAAGTACTTTCACACATGACACATTCCATTTTCTTCTTCCCAAGAGCCTTCTGCTCGGAACAAGATTGATTTTGATCACATCCCTTCTCCACCTTCATCTTTGAAGATGCTGAGACAGTCCTTTTGGGCTGAGAACTATTCTTGGAGTTAGATGGTTCGGGCTGTGTAGCATGAACCAGAACTCTTTGAAGAAGAGTTTAGGTTGATGTCTTCATTCTTCACCATTTCAAACCCTGCAGAGATAAATCTTGTTTCTTCCTAGAATCAAAAGTGGCCTTGATCTCTTGAGCCTTCATAGCTTTTCTCTTGATCTTTCTGATCAAGTTCTCCTCATAGAGTTGGTCATCATAGTCTTCTTCTTCTCCTCAGAAGGATAGTGACTGTTTTTAGAATCCTCTTCTTCACTCTTCTCAAAAGAATTTTTCACTATCACTTCTTCATCTTCTTCACTCAAGGGGTCTATGAGTGGAAGCTCATCGTCACAAGTTCCACACCTGGGTGATCGTACAGACAAGATTGTGTGTGGAGGATCTATCTCATTAGATCCCAGTCCCTGCTTGTTTTGATAGAACACCTTGTTGTGCAAAGTTGAGGATATCATGTTCTTGAAGGTCTCTTCTTCAAGAACACATTTTTCTGCCCTGGCTTTGCTGATCACAAGCTCAGCCTGGCACTTAGTCAACTTAGTTATGAGATCCTTGATCTGAGTCCTATAATTTGTATGCTCATGTTTTGAAACTGAAATGGTTTCTCTAATTCTTCTATCTTTAGTTTATAATCACTTTTAGTCCTTCTAAAATCAGTTTTTAACATGTTCAAGGACTCAAGATCATATCTCATTTCTAATTTGTAGGACATGTATCTGTTTACTTTAGAAATAAATTCAGGGGTACAGAGATGTTTCAATACCTTGTCTTTGTCATGATCTACCATCAGTGCTTGGTTTGGAGAAGCATTTTCCACCTGAAAGCTCCAGTCAAAACCTCCTTCTTCAATAGCAACTGCAGCTTGCTGCTTTGGCTTCTCATTCTGGGTAGCTTTGTTAGTGTAGTTTGGTCTGGATTGTGCTTGGCCACCATTTGTTCTTGGTTCCTTGCATTCCCTGGCGAAGTGGCCTATCAAGTTAGAGTTGTAACACTTGACTTTGCTTTTATCCAATCCAAACTTTCCACTGACTGCATTGCTAGGGAATTTCCTTCCAGTCCGCTTGTAGAACTTCTTGGCTCTGTTAGTGAGAAGAGTCAACTGCTGGACTATCTCTATGTACTCCAGGTCATCTGGACGGATGCAGTCCAGGTCTTCAAGGGTGAAAAGAAAGCTACCACAACTTTCATCAGAAGACACAAAGGCTTGAGAAGAACTTGTCTCTTGGAATAAGCTTCCTTGAGTGTAGTTCTCCCTTGGTGTCTCAAGGAAGGTGATGAAAGGACCCTTTTGTGAGTTGTCAGGGTAGCATATGAGATGATGTTGGGGCTCTATGCTATCCCTTTCAACCACATGAAGGGCTGAACCCTTTTGATTGATGGAGTTGCCAGATGAACCTTGCTTGTTCATCTCCATCTGGTAGCCATTGAGAATCCCATACAACTTTGTTAGAGTGAGAGGTTTCAGGTTCTTAGTTCTCTTGATAACCACACAGTAGTGTGTCCATTGACTAGGAAGTGAGGACATGAACTTCCTTATAATGTCTCTGTTTTCTAGAGCAACTCCACCATCCACTAGGGTATCCACAATCTCAACATACCTAAAATATTGTTGAGTCATGGTTTCACCTGCTTTGAAGGTGAAAATTTTAAACTGTTGTGTTAGGAGATCCTTCTTGTTCTCCTTGGCTTCAGAGAACCTTCATACATCAGCTTCAATGCATCCCACAGCTACTTAGCTGTTTTGCATTTCTTGAAACCGCTGTATACAGAGTTTGGAAGAGTAGTTTGAAGGGCTGTCAAGGCCTTCTAGTCAGTCTCTACTCTCTTTCTATCTTCATCTAAGTAGTTAGCCACAGCCTTGGGAATCATACCACCACCAGTAGCAGAAGAGGTGATTGGTATGTAAGGTCCATTTTCAACAGACTCCCACATTCTTGAGTCTAAAGACATGATGAAACCTTCCATTCTTTAGCACAAGGTGTCAAAGTCATCAAGAGTGATCAGTGGGGACATTGTCATGGTTCCAGTTTTCATATCAGATTTGGAAATGGCTGCCATTTGATAAGTTATGTATTTTGTGTTTGTGAGGGATCTTAAGATGGTGAGATCTTATATCAAGATCCTGGAATGCTCTGATACCAAATGTAGGGCCGTTGAAGGGTATGCACTTACAACACAACAACACAATGAGGAGAGTTGCTAAGAATACTTAACAGATCAAATAGTAAAACTGGTTAACCTCTTGTAATAATAATAAGAACACAAGTAAATATGAGACAGAACAAGATAGCAAAACACACAAGCAGTTGGTTTTCAAGATTGTAGTATATCCTTTCTCAAGTTCTATTACAAGTGTTACAAAGCATAAAGGAAAGTTACAAGTACTTGAGATACATAAACTACATTCTACAACCGGCCATACTTTGAAGGCTAGCTGGATACAATTGACTAGACACAAACAAAGTCAATTGTAGAGTTACAGACTCAAAGACCACAATCTAAAAGCATGGACCTTTTCACCAACTTATTTAAGTTGGTGACTTTATAGAATTGTAGCGGAAAGGGATCCAGCTTTATGTAAAGTACATCATATAAAGCATGTATTCTAAAAGTCTTCAGAAGAAATTTGTCTTCAAGTGTTGGCTTCGAAAGACTTTGTCTTTGAAGCTTCAAAAGACTTCATCTTTGCCTTCGGAAGATATTGGTCTTGGCTTTGGAAGATTTCACACTTAGAATATTTCTATTGCTGGGATGAAACTTTCGAAGCATTCTTCTTCAATGCACTTATGCATGCATGCAGGAGACTTTGAGTGTTTGAGTATCATCAACCTTTACATTTAATCCTTACAAGCTTTGTCACATTCTTGGTTTCAAATTTAATTGTAACCTCTTCTTTCCACTTTCAATTGAATTGGATTTTGGTTTCGTACATCTCCTAGCAAAGTGCTTGGGTTTGTCCCAATTATAGCATCTAAGATTTGTTTTGTCGAACCCAATCTTGGTTAAGGTATTGACTGCAAACATCTTTCTCCCTGTTCTTCTAGCAAAGTTTTTGGCATGGTAAACTACCACTACCATTTGATACTTAATAATATCATTTTCTTTAACATCATTTGGATGCACTTGTTAAAAATCATCCATAAGAACACTAGGTGCACATACTCTTCTCTCTATGAAAGCTTCATAACTAGAGATGAAGGTAGTTAATAGTGCAAGATTTTCTTTAACAATTTGGACAGCCAATGTTGAAGTTCTTAAAGTGGAAACATAATCTTGTTAAATTGGGGGTTGAATTAAGGGTTGAGGCTGAATTGATGAATAGTAGGATCGTGTGTGAGAATATTAACTTGTTATAGAAACTTAAAACTATGGTATTGGTACTTGTTGTACTACAGGAACAAATGGACTTCCTAAATGTTGTTGTTGGCACATTTAAGAGTAGCTTAGATAATAATTTAGGTTACTTGGCATCTTAGCATACAACATTGTAGCTTTAGCACCCATATAATTCAAATGGCTTGAAGCTCATTCTTTATCATCCATCTCATATGACTTGATAGTAGATATCATATCATTTGGGGACGGTGTCAATAAATATTTGGTTCTTTTGATGAATGAACAATTGTTATTTTAATATTAGGCAATGAGTTTGGTTGCTTTTTGTTGACAGAGCATGTCCTTCTTACTTTCTGTCACATCCTTATTTCCCATGATCCGAGTTTCCATTGCATCCAAATGAACTTTAGCACCCATGAAATATTTAAAGTTAAGAGATATTTCATTAGTTAAAGCCATGGTAATAGTAGCATAATCATTATCATACAGCTCAAACCTCATCATATCATCCTTATCCCGTAACTATTTGAGTTTTTAAACCATTTTACCCTTGCCATTTTGATATAACACCATGTATGATCCATACTTGATTGACCTCCACATCTTTGGTTCAATATAAATGACACGGTTGTCAAACCTATATACCCAGTCGGTATAATCATCCTCAATTAACACTCTTGGGGACTTTATGCTAGTACTAATCTCAGTATCAAGATTCAATGAAGCAGTAAGGTTCTTAATATTTGGGTTGGTAACCGTTTCAAAATCTAGAGATTTAATTTTGAAAATCAAACATAATTTTAAAAAAATTCAAACTTCTCAGATAAAAACCTCTTAAGTCGCGTGACAACTTTCATTTAATCACATGATAAGTTATTGTAATCGTTTTTGCAAAATGTTAAATCACTTAAACCCATATTAACCAAATGACCATCGAATGTGACAACTCCACTTTTCTTGCGAAAACTCCACTTTTCACACGAACCTCTTTCTTTTTTACAAAGTCTGTTCTCAATCAATTTCAAACAATTTTCCAAGAATTCAATCACTACATTGTGCATAAATGATAATTGAGCTGCGTTAATGTCAATTAAGTTCAAGTTCGAGCCTACCTATCACTACTTCAATTCAATTTTATTATTTTCAGAGTTCAAATCATCCACAATGGAATCAACCTTCTTCTAATAAGTTTTTGATATCTCAAAGAAATGATAAATCAATAGATTTTTCCATCTTGCATCAAACCTTGTATTTTAATTTGTCTTCAAGAAAACTTCAAATTCAATCATTCAAAGCTCTAATGCCAACTGTAAATACCAGGATTACACAATCAGATTCATCTCCTACAATAAACACGAAATAAATATTGCACAGTGTGATTGAATAAATAAAAGATCAAGAAGAACACTCAAAGTAAATAAGCTTCAATTGCAAATTCCGGGATTTCACAACTAGATCGATCTTGTACAATAAACGCAGAAATATTGCACAATTTGATTAAATGATTCTGAAAATTGTTCAAGGAAAGCACGGAAAGATATACTACACGATCATCAAACACACATTGTTTTCTTTTATCATGTATAAATAATTCTAGAAATTCTTTATAGAAAGCATCAACATCCATCCAAACAGTCCAGACGATGTTGGAGCTATTTCCAGCCACCCTTTTATCAACCTCACATGAATATCATTTTTTAATAAAGCTTTATATTATTTTATAATATTACTCCATACTTCGATTATAAGTTTTTTATTTTATAACAGGCAAGTAAGAGAAGGAATTACCATGCTATTTGTATAATACTTGAAATCAAACTTAGATAATTTAAGAGTGGTGAAGATCACTTTCAGATCAAACCTTTTGATGGTTCACCCGAATAAATCAATCGGATACAACTCATACGAGATCAAGAATTCGTATGTTTTATTGTGTAAATTTTCGTGAACCAGAAAAAGAAGAAGAATTCGAGAATAAGCATCTGATCAACATTCATCATCTCATTCGGTTTTGGAGGGAAAAAGACAGGTAAAACTGCCATTTGGCAGTTTAATCATTTTTATTTTTATTTTAAATAACCATTAAAAATACATATTTCCACTTGAATTTCACATGTGAAATTCTGGAAAATCGATTCGAAATACAATTTATAATGAAGTCATTCTGAAATTTTCGACCCCAGCCAGGGGCTGCCGCCCCCTGGACCCCGCTACCAGGGGCGCTGCCCCCGGACTCTTGCCAAAGGGACGTTGTTGCTGAACCGTTGAATGGTACAAACTTACAACACAACAACACAAAGCGGAGAGTGTGTAATAACACTTAGCAGATCAAATAGGGAACTAGAAACCAATTATAGTGAGAACTAAGAAACACGAGTAGTTGGTTTTCAAGGTTGATGTATATTGCTCTCTAGTTCCTTACAAGTTTTACAAAGCAGTCTATAATAAGATACAAGGATCAAAAATACTTATACTACAACCTACAGCCAGCCATACTTTGAAGGCCAGTTGGATACATGATCTAGACAACAACAAAATCAATGTAGAGTCAAAAGGCAGATTGCCTTTTGACTAGTGACTATCACATGCCATAGCTCACATCCTAATATATATTACAAAAACAATAAAGTACATAAAGTAGAAACTTACAGACTAAAGACCTTAATGTAGAGTTACCAAAAGCATGGACCTTTCACCAACTTATGTAAAGTTGGTGTCTTATCAGAGTTGCAACGGAAAGGGGTCCAGCTTTATGGAAAAGGTACATCAGATAAAGCATGTGTTCAAAAGTCTTTGGGAGAAATCTGTCTTCAAGGGTTAGCTTCGGAAGACTTTGTCTCTGAAGCATCGGAAGACTTCATGTTTGACTTTGGAAGATATTGGTATTGGCTTCGGAGATTTCACACTTAGAATATTTTTTAATGCAGGAGAGACTTTGGGTGTTTGGGTTGCATCAACCTTATATCAAACCTTACAATTGCCCCCTTGGAACACCCATTGCTTAGGGTCTTTGCTCCTAGTAAGGTTTTCAATATCGAAGATCGTAATACACTCAAACAAGCGTGTACTCCGCACCTCTTAACTTGTTTGATGGATATTATGATCACATTGGTCATTAGTAAATCTAGTTACACTAAAATATCTAATATTCCTCCCCTGTTTTAGTGTAATCCTTGATTAACTAGAACAAACTCACACAAACTACAAACTTATGCATAAATGAAATATCGTGACAATTGAATTTCATCTTAGTATATTACACATTCCAAATATTCAAATATTAGGATGTCACTTAGGATTAAACCCTTGCCATTCATAGTGAATACATAAAATTAATATAAACAAAAGTTTACATACTTATATATTCTTACTTAACACTATATTTTACTAGCCTTGTGTCCTTATCCTTCATAAGCATTTCAAAGCCAAGTCCAAGTTTCTTGAAGCAACTAAACTTCATGCTTTTATAGATGGCTTTTTTCCTCTTGCACCTGCATATGCAATTTTTCAAAAGAACTATTAAGAAGTTAGACTTCAACCTCCTCAACTTGCAGGTTTGAATACTTACCTGGAGATGTTGCTACTAATGCGTTCCAATCTCTAGATGTTAAGCTTTCCGCATTGAATTCAACATGTATGTCATACTAGATGAGAATTGGGTATCTTAACATGAGATATTTTAGGTGGACTTCAATCCCATCCCTAAATACGACTTGTGCACTAGATTTCTATTTAACCTTTTAGTTAAAGGATCGTCTAAATTATGTTGAATTCTCACAAACTCCACAGATATCACCCCATGCATGATGAGCTCATGAATCATGCTATGTCTAACACCTAAGCATGTAGACTTGCCATTATACACTTGACTATAAGCCTTAGCCAAAGTGGCTTCACTATCACATCTAATAGATATAGGTGATATCAGTTTAGGCCACAATGGAATTTCATAAATCAAGTTTCTTAGCCATTCAACTTCTTTACCAGCTCCTGCTAATGCCACAAACTTAGATTCCATTATTGAGTTAGTAATGCAAGTTTGTTTCTTTGATGCCCACAAGACACCTCCTCCAAGTAGAAATGTTCATCCACTTATGGAAGAATGATCTTCCATATTTGTAATCCAACTTGCATCCGAATTAACCTTCAATAACATAAGGAAATCCAAAATATGTTAAGAAATAATTCATTGATCCTTTCAAGTACTTAAATACTCGATTAATAGTTTGCCAACGATGTGAACTAGGGTTACTAGTAAATCTATGAAGTTTTCTAACAACATAGGCTATATCAGGCCTAGTGCTGATCATGGGATACATGAGACTTCCAATAGCTTTTGAGTATTTAAGTTGAGATACTAAAATACCTTATTAGGTAGAAGCTTCAGATTTGGATCTATAGGAGTGCTTACAAGAGAACAATCTTCAAAACTAAATTTCTACAAAATCTTCTCAATATAATGAGATTGAGAAATTGAAATATCATTGTTCCCACGCTTGATCTTTATACCAATGATCACTTCAGCCTCCCCCATGTCTCTCGTAGCACACTTAGATGACAAGGAATCTTTAGTTTTATCAAATTGAATTTGGTCTGTATCAAATATTAACATGCAAGGCCCTGATCCCGGGACGCTCACAATTAGACAATCATCGCACATAAAACATAAAATATACATTTACATCTATGAAAAACATCGCATCGGAATAATTTAAAACCATTTCATATATTAATGACAGCTTTTGCAAAATAATACAATGTAGTTAACTGTTACAAAATATCATGATTTGCATTACATCACAAAAACAACATTGGCTATACAAATGGATGCCATCCCAAAAATGCCAAGTAGCTGCCCTGTGCCATCCTCAACAACAATCACCTGCCAACTGGAGAATACATAAATGTTAGCGTTGCTGAGTGAGTTCTAGTTTTATTAATAAAATACTTTATATCCTTTTACAACCGTTCATTACTTTCATTCGTGATTATGCATTATACGTACACATAGATAATAACATTATCATCTTTATCATCCATTTGTTAACTTTCATTCATTCATCATCGTACGTCTTCATTATCATTCACTTTCATTCATAATCTTCTTTACTTATCTTTCGAACATTCGTTAACTTCTGATGACATGTACTGTACCCCGAACACTGTGCACGAAGCTGACCCTAGGGCCTGAGGCAAGTACACTCATCATTATCATTCATCTTTCATTCCGGACCAATGCCATGTGCTATGCCCCGAACATTGTGCACGAAGCTAGTTACTGGGCCTGAGATCTATCATAAACCTCGAACTTTATGCACGAAGCTGACTCTAGTACCTAGGGCAAGCGACAAAGATCCCATACGTATGGTTAATCAAAAAGATTAGACCCCAGTGTGCATCCTTCTGGGGTAGCTAACCCACACACAGTTGAGCTAACACCCTTCATTAGGTGTGAACCTCCATACATTGCTTGCAAGACTTTCTTACTTTCATTCATTCATTAATGCATGCATTCGTTCTTACTTACATTCCTCTTATCATTATCATTATATTCTGCTTTACGTTACATAATATTTTTTGTTCATTCCCTAATCGTAACACGTAAGTCATGGAATAATACATAATAGGAACGTAAGAAAACATAACATGAACATACATAGCATCACATAAACATCACATACCCCAACACACATCATCATAAACATCATGCATCATCAATTCACATACACATACACATGCCCAACAAGTACAAGCCATCATAGAACATAACCGACCCTCTGTGGGATAGCGGGGGTTCAGGGATGGCAGCCCCTGACAGCGGGGTCCTAGGGGCAGCAACCCCTAGAGGGGTCCAAGGGGCAATGCCCCTAGCTGGGGTTGTGCTGCCAGGTCTGCGTGAAAATTTTTATTTTAACACATTTATATAGCACATTTCCTTATAGAAAAATCAATCTTCCCGTTAAAACCTCCTAAAATCTTGGTCGTTTAAAATGTATATTTAGTATGCATTTCTAGCCCCAAACTAGTTTAAAACCTTTAAAATAGGGGATCTAGAACTCACCTGTACTCGATGAGTAGCTTCTCAATCAAGCTTTCAAAGCAAGGGTTGCACTACAGAGCCTGCAGATAAGTTAACACTCAAGGGAGTTAATTTTTGCCTAATTTCGCTGCTAATTTCGCTGCAAGATCAGCAGTTTCGCAGCTAGTTTCGCTAGCAGTTTCGCTGCTAGTTTCGCTGGCATCTTTGCTGCCAGTTTCGCTGCCAGTTTCGCCGCCAGTTTTGCCGCCAGTTTCGCCCAACTTTCATTGGAAAAACCATGTGTGTGAAACTACCTACGGAACTATATTTTCACAGGAAGATCCACAGTTTCACCGGACGAATATCTAATTTCGCTGGATGAACACCGAGTTTCGCAGAACGGGCTGAAAAATACGAACCAACCCATTTTTGACCAAAAACTTCAATATTTTACATCCAAAACTTTGGTTTATTACCCAATAAGCTTTATCTAAGATTCTTACGTGTTGTCTTACACAAAAACATAAGTTTTGGGCGAATCTTTGCCACTTTAAAAAAAACCCAACCTAGAATCCGGGTTTACGTCAAAAGGAACGATAAAATAATGTTTCTTACTTGGATTCATGGTGTTTTCTTGTTGTTTGGATGCCCATGAACACCAACCTTCAATCCGCAGATCAACCGAGCCTTGAATCTTCACTTCTCTTTATTTTCTCTCTGTACTCTCTCTCTCTAGAACTAGAGTGTTGAGTTGCAAATAAGAGCTGCTCAAGCTGATCCGTTTATATATATCGGGCGTTCCCGGGATCTTAAACTCGTCAAACTCATAACCCGAAGAGTTAACTCGGCCTATAACTCATATCCATCTTATTTTCATTAAATGATTTCTTCTAAGCTCATTATTACCACCTGGCTCGCTTATACTTTATTCGGGGCATTTATAGTTGAGGGTAATGCTGTCTCATCTCCTCCTCAACCTCCTAAGTGGACTCCGATCCCTTCCTGTGCTTCCACTGTACACGTACCACGGGAACCACCTTATTTCTTAGCCTCTTCTCTTTGCGATTGATGATCACCACAGGTTACTCCATATAATTGAGCCGTTCATCCACTTCAATATCCTCTAGTGGCACCACCATATCCTCCTCGGCTAAGCACTTTCTTAAGTGAGATAGATGGAACGTCGGATGAATTCCACATGATTCACTAGGCAACTCCAACCTATAGGCCACCTCTCCTACTCGACCAATAATTCAAAAAGGCCCTATGTACCTTGGGCTCAATTGCCCCGCTTCCTAAAGTGAATGATGCCCTTCCAAGGTGATACTTTCAGCATAACTCTATCACCCACCTGGAACTCAATCGGTCTACATCTCTTGTCGACATACGACTTCTATCTATCTTTGGCTGCCTTCATAATGGCTTTGATCCTTTCCAGCTTCTCAGTCGTAGCCTCGACCACCTCGACGCTCCCTAACTCCTTATAGCCAATATCACCCCAACAAGCGGGAGTTCTACATCTCCTACCGTATAGCATCTCATAAGGAGACATGCCAATGCTGGCATGGTAGCTATTGTTATAAGAGAACTCAACTAACGCTAAATGGTCATCCTAACATCCTCCAAAATCAATGACGCATGCCCGAACCATATCTGCTAGCATCTGAATGGTCCTTTCTGACTGACCATCCATCTGCGGATGATAAGCCGTACTAATATGTAACCTCGTCCCCATCGCATCATGGAATTTCTTCCAAAATTTAGATGTAAACCGGGTGTCACGACCAGACACCATAGACACCGGCACACCATGACGAGTCACAATCTCTTTAATGAATAGATCAGCCAACCTCTCGGAAGAATATGTCTAGCGGATCGGTAGGAAAGTGAGCACTCTTCGTCAAACGATCAACAATCACCCATATGACATCTTATCCTCGCGCGGTACGTGGTAGCTTCGTAATGAAATCCATGGTGATATGCTCCCACTTCCATTCCGGTATATCCAATGGTTGGATCTTTCCATACGGCTTTTGGTGCTTGGCCTTCACTTGCAAGCAAGTAAGGCACTTACTCACATACTCCACTAAGTCACGCTTCATACTCAGCCACCAATAGTCTTTTTTCATGTCTTGGTATATCTTTGTGGCACCGGGATCAATGGAGTATCGAGACTTATGAGCCTCATCCATAATCTTCCTACGTAGATCCCCAACACGAGGAATCCACATCCTTCCGAACCGGTTCCTAACACCGAGTGTGTTTTCTCCCAACTCCGCGACCAGAACTCTTATTCTTTCGGAGTTAAGATGATCTTTTTTCAATGCCTTATCTTGAAACTCCTTATCTTTCTTTATCACATCAGAGGTCATGATCAACTGATAAGCCTTCACCCAAATCGGCTCGGGTCTCTCTTTTCGGCTAAGGGCATCCGCCAACACATTGGCTTTGCCCGGATGGTAATGGATCTCGCAATCGTAGTCCTTTGTGAGCTCCAACCATCTCCTCTGCCTCATGTTCAGGTCCTTCTGCTCAAAGAAGTACTTCAAGCTCTTATGGTTGGTGAATATGGTGCACTTTGTACCGTACAGGTAGTGCCTCCAAATGTTTAACGCAAAGACAACGGCTACTATCTCTAAGTCATGAGTAGGATAATGACCTCATGAACTTTCAACTGTCGGGATACGTAGGCTATAACCTTTCCTCTTTGCATCAACACACATCCCAACCCCAAGTAGGAAGCATCTGAATAAACAACAAATCTTCGCTTCCATCGGGCAATGACAAGACAGGAGCTTGAGTTAACCTTGCCTTTAACTCCTCGAATGCCTTCTCTTGAGCTTGACCCCATACAAACTTTACATCCTTACGGGTCAACTTAGTCAATGGAGAAGCTATCTTAGAGAAGTCTTGAATGAATCTTCTGTAATATCCCGCCAAACCCAAGAAACTACGAGTCTCGGATGGCGTCTTCGGAGACTTCCATTGCATCACCGCCTCCACCTTTGCCGGGTCAACCATAATCCCCTCGGGATTCACCACGTGACCCAAGAACTAAACCTCATGCAACCAGAATGCGCACTTAGAGAACTTGGCATACAACTTCTCCCTTCTCAACATCTCCAACACCTCTCGAATGTGGCCGGCATGCTCCTCCTCACTCTTTGAATAAATCAAGATATCATTCATAAACCCAATCACTGATTTATCCAACATCGGACGACATACTCGATTCATCAAGTCCATAAAAGCAGCTGCCGCATTGGTTAAACCAAATGACATAACAAGAAACTCGTAATGTCCATAATGCGTGCGAAAAGCTGTTTTAGGAATATCCTGCTCCTTCACCTTCAACTGATGATAACCTGATCGAAGATCTATCCTTGAGAACCAACTGGCACATTGGAGTTGATCAAACAAGTCATCAATCCTCGGCAATGGATACCGATTCTTCACCGTCAACTTGTTCAACTCACGGTAGTCAATGCACATCCTCATACTACCGTCCTTCTTCTTCACGAATAAGATCGGAGCACCCCACGGAGAGATACTCGGTCGAATGAACCCCTTATCAAGCTGCTCTTGGAACTGCTCCATCAACTCCTTCATCTCAATCGGAGCCAACTGATACGGTGCCTTGGCAACAGGTTTAGCACCAGGTATTAGATCAATCTGGAACTCGATCTCTTTGTCAGGTGGCACTCTTGGTAGGTCTTCTAGGAACACGTCTGTAAATTTACACACAACTGATACATCAAACAGTTGTGGTGTTGGCGTATCCATATCCTTTACATAGGCCAAATAGGTGCTACATCCACGCCTCATACACTTTCCCGCCACCGCCATTGAAATCACTTTTGGAATCATCGTGAATCGATCACTATAAACCGTCACCAAACTCCCGTCAGGTGCTGTCAACCGAATCATCTTCTTAGGACACACAATGTTCGCCTCGTAGTCCGCCAACCAATCCATCCCAAGAACTACGACAAATCCGCCTAAGGTCATTACAAATGGTCTAACAGGAAACTTGTGGCCTTCTAGTTTTATGTGACAGCCTTCTACCATATTAGAAATCCTTGTAGACTTACCTATGGTGGTTTCTACATCGAATAGCTCATCAATACTTCTACTCCTAATTGGCAACTTAGCACAAAGGCAGTAAAAATGAAACTCCTACTAGCACCGGAATCAAATAACACGGAGGCAAGAGTTTGGTTAACTAGAAACGTACCTAACACCACATCAAGGTTCGTCCTAGCCTCTTCCTGGGTAATCGTGAAGGCTTTGGCGCTCGCTTTCTGCCCTTCACCTCCAGCCTTCTTCACCACTCCAGAACTTTCAGCCCTCGGCTTCTTACAGTCCCTACTCATGTGGCCCTCCCCGCCACAGTTAAAACACCTCGCCACCTTGCACTCTCTTGCCATATGGCCAGGCTTCCCACACTTAAAGCACACGTCCAGTCCCTACCTAAACTCTTTGGCGTGCTCCTTCCCACACTTTCCACACCTCTTTATCCCCGCACCGGATGTGACCACACGTCGGTTATCCACCCGTGCACTCTTGTTGTTTATCGGGGCACCGCCCCGTCCAAATCTCTTCCTGTTCTAGTTCCGGTCACCACCACTCTTCTTGCTCACTTCAACCACCACCGCCTCCCTCTCATCATACAACCTTCCCGCCAGATCAACCACCGACCTAAACGTACCTGGTCGGGCGGCGATCATGTGTCTGCGGATATCCGCCGGCAAACCCTGGATATATCTCTTGGTCTTTCGTGACAAGGGGGTCACTTGGTCTGGCACCAGACGTGTCATTTCGTTGAACTTGGTGGTGTATTGTTGATGAGTCATTGTTTCCGCCTCCAGCTGCAGGAACTCCCTTTCAACTTTGTCCATCTCACGGTGAGGACAAAACTCCTCAATCACCAACTTCTTCAGTTTTGCCCACCTCATCCTTCCTATTGCCCGACTACTCTTGGCTAGGACGATATTGTCCCACCAGCACAAAGCCGAGTCCACAAAAGAGTGGGCAACAAACATCACCTTTTGGTCCTCGCGGCACTCGCTGATATTCAAGACAACTTCCATTTCTCTCACCCATCGGTGAGCAGAAACAACGGTGCCATTACCATCAAAGGTAGGGGGTTGCATCTTTGAAATGCCCTGTAGTTGCAGCCTCATGCCATTTCCTGCACAGGCTCTTCTTCCTCCTCTTCTTCTTCATCAGCGGAATAATTTAAAACCATTTCATATATTAATGACAGCTTTTGCAAAATAATACAATGTAGTTAACTATTACAAAATATCATGATTTGCATTACATCACAAAAACATCATTTCTATACAAATGGAAGCCATTCCAAAAATGCCAAGTAGCTGCCCCGTGCCATCCTCAGCAACAATCACCTGCCAACTGGAAAATACATAAAAGTCAGCGTTGCTGAGTGAGTTCTAGTTTTATGAATAAAATACTTTATATCCTTTTACAACAGTTCATTACTTTCATTCGTGATCATGCATTATACGTACACATAGATAATAGCATTATTATCTTTGATCATTCATTCGTTAACTTTTGTTCATTCATCATCGTACGTCTTCGTTATCATTCACTTTCATTCATAATCTTCTTTACTTATCTTTCGTACATTCATTAACTTCTGATGACATGTACTGTACCCCGAACATTGTGCACGAAGCTGACCCTAGGGCCTAGGGCAAGTACACTAATCATTATCATTCATCTTTCATTCCAGACCAATGCCATGTGCTATACCCAGAACATTGTGCACGAAGCTGGAACTGGGCCTGAGATCTATCATAAACCTCGAACTTTATGCATGAAGCTGACTCCAGTACCTAGGGCAAGCGACAAAGATCCCATACGTATGGTCAATCACAAAGATTAGACCCCAGTGTGCATCCTTCTGGGGTAGCTAACCCACACACAGTTGAGCTAACACCCTTCATTGGGTGTGAACCTCCATACATTGCTTGCAAGACTTTCTTACTTTCATTCATTCATTAATGCATGCAATCGTTCTTACTTATATTCCTCTTATCATTATCATTAACTTTCACTTTACGTTACATAATATTTTTCATTCATTCCCTAATCATAACACATAAGTCACGGAATAATACATAATAGGAACGTAAGAAAACATAACATGAACATACATAGCATCACATAAACATCACATACCCCATCACACATCATCATAAACATCATGCATTATTAATTCACATACACATACAGATGCCCAACAAGTACAAGCCATCATAGAACATAACCGACCCTCCGTGGGAAAGCGGGGGTTTGGGGGCGGTAGCCCCTGACAGCGGGGTCCTAGGGGTAGTAGCCCCTAGTGGGGTCCAAGGGGCAACGCCCCTAGCTGGGGTCGTGCTGCCAGGTCTGCGTGAGAAATTTTTATTTTAACACTTTTATATAGCACATTTCCTTATAGAAAAATCGATCTTCCCGTTTAAACCTCTTAAAATCTTGGTCGTTTAAAAAGTATATTTAGTATGCATTTCCAGCCCAAACTAGTTTAAAACCTTTAAAATAGGAGATCTAGAACTCACCTGTACTCGATGAGTAGCTTCTCAATCAAGATTTCAAAGCAAGGGTTGCACTACAGAGCCTGCTGATAAGTTAACACTCAAGGGAGTTAATTTCTGCCTAATTTCGCTACTAATTTCGATGCAAGATCAACAGTTTTGCTGCTAATTTCGCTAGCAGTTTCGCTGCTAGTTTGGCTGGCATCTTCGCTGCCAGTTCCACTGCCAGTTTCGTCCAACTTTCGTTGGAAAACCATGTTTGCGAAACTACCTGCGAATCTATAGTTTCACAGGAAGATCCACAGTTTCACTGGATGAATATCTAATTTCGCTGGATGAACACGGAGTTTTGCAGAACGGGCTGAAAAATACGAACCAACCCATTTTTGACCCAAAACATCAATATTTTACATCCAAAACCTTGGTTTATTACCCATTAAGCTTTATCTAAACTTCTTACATGTTTTCTTACACAAAAACATAAGTTTTGGGTGAATCTTTGCCACTTTCAAAAAAACCCAAACCTAGAATTCGGGTTTACATAAAAAGGAACGATTAAATGATGTTTCTTACTTGTATTCGTGGTGTTTTCTTGTTGTTTGGATGCCCACGAACACCGACCTTCAATCCGGAGATCAATCGAGCCTTGAATCTTCACTTCTCTCTACTTTCTCTCTCTAGAACTAGAGTGTTGAGTTGCAAATGAGAGCTGCTCAAGCTAATCCGTTTATATATATATTGGGCGTTCTCGGGATCTAAAACTCATCAAACTCATAACCCGAAGAGTTAACTCGGTTTATAACTCATATCCATCTTATTTTCATTAAATGATTTCGTCTAAGCTCATTATAACCACCTGGCTCACATAGACTTTATTTGGGGCGTTACTAGTCCACCCCTCTTATTTTGGTTTCGTCCTCGAAACCTGTTAGTCGCTGAATAGTTACTAGTCCACCTTATTTCTTAGCCTCTTCTCTTTGCAATCGATGATCGCCACCGGTTGCTCCACATAATTGAGCCGTTCATCCACTTCAATATCCTCTAGTGGCACCACCATATCCTCCTCGGCTAAGCACTTTCTTAAGTGATATACATGGAACGTCGGATGAATTCTACTTAATTCACTAGGCAACTCCAACCTATAGGCCACCTCTCCTACTAAGCAATAATTCGGAAAGGCCCTATGTACCTTGGGCTCAACTTGCCCCGCTTCCTAAACCGAATGATGCCCTTCCATGGTGAGACTTTCAGCATAACTCTATCACCCACCTGGAACTCAATCGGTCTACGTCTCTTGTCGGCATACGACTTCTGTCTATGTTTGGCTGCCTAAATAATGGTTTTGATCCTTTCCAGCTTCTCAGTCATAGCCTTGACCACCACGATGCTCCCTAACTCTTTATGGCCAATATCACCCCAATAAGCGAGAGTTCTACATCTCCAACCATATAGCATCTCATAAGGAGGCATGCCAATGCTGGCATGGTAGCTATTGTTATATGAGAACTCAGCTAACGGTAAATGGTCATCCCAACTTCCTTCAAAATCAATGACGCATGCCCAAAGCATATCTTCTAGCGTCTGAACGGTCCTTTCTGACTGACCATTCGTCTGGGGATGATAAGTCGTACTAATATGTAACCTCGTCCCCATCGCATCATGGAATTTCTTCCAAAATTTAGATTACCGGGTGTCACGATCAGACACAATAGACACCGGCACACCATGACAAGTCACAATCTCTTTAATGAATAGATCAGCCAACCTCTCAGAAGAATATGTCTCGCGGATCGGTAGGAAGTGAGCACTCTTCGTCAAACGATCAACAATTACCCATATGGCTTCGTATTCTCGCTCAATACGCGGTAGCTTCGTAATGAAATCCATGGTGATATGCTCCCACTTGCATTCCGGTATATCCAAAGGTTGGATCTTTCCATACAGCTTTTGGTGCTCGACCTTCACTTGCAAGCAAGTAAGGCACTTACTCACATACTCCATTACGTCATGCTTAATACCTAGCTACCAATAGTCTTTCTTCATGTCTTGGTACATCTTTGTGGCACCGGGATGAATGGAGTATCGAGACTTATGAGCCTCATCCATAATCTTCCTACGTAGATCCCCAACACAAGGAATCCACATCCTTCCGAACCGGTTCCTAACACCGAGTGTGTTTTCTCCCAACTCCGCGACCAGACCTCTCATTCTTTCAGAGTTAAGATGATCTTCGGTCAATGCCTCATCTTGAAACTCCTTAACTTGCTTTATCACATCAGAGGTCATGATCAACTGATAAGCCTTCACCCGAATCGGCTCGGGTCTCTTTTTTCGGCTAAGGGCATCCACCACCACATTGGCTTTGCCCAAATGGTAATGGATCTTGCAATCGTAGTCCTTTATGAGCTCGAACCATCTCCTCTGCCTCATGTTCAGGTCCTTCTGCTTGAAGAAGTACTTCAAGCTCTTATGGTCGGTGAATATGGTGCACTTTGTACCGTATAGGTAGTGCCTCCAAATCTTTAACGCAAAGACCACGGCTGCTAGCTCTAAGTCATGAGTAGGATAATTGACCTCATCAACTTTCAACTGTCGGGATGCGTAGGCTATAACCTTTTCTCTTTGTATCAACACACATCCCAACCCCGAGTAGGAAGCATCTGAATAAACCACCAAATCGCAGTTTCGCTGCAAGATCAGCAGTTTCGCTGCCAGTTTCGCCCAACTTTCATTAGAAAACCATATCTGCGAAACTACCTATAGTTTCGCATGAAGATCTACAGTTTCGCTGGACGAATATCTAAATTCGCCGGATGAACACCGAGTTTCGCAGAACGGGCTGAAAAATACGAACCGACCCATTTTTGACCCAAAACTTCAATATTTTACATCCAAAACCTTGGTTTATCACCCAATAAGCTTTATCTAAGCTTCTTACATGTTTTCTTACACAAAAACATAAGTTTTGGGCGAATCTTTGCAACTTTCCAAAAATCCCAAACCTAGAATCCGGGTTTACATCAAAAGGAACGATTAAATGATGTTTCTTACCTGGATTCGTGGTGTTTTCTTGTTGTTTGGATGCCCACGAACACTGGCCTTCAATCCGGAGATCAACCGAGCCTTGAATCTTCACTTCTCTCTACTTTCTCTCTCTACTCTCTCTCTAGAACTATAGTGTTGACTTGCAAATGAGAGCTGCTCAAGCTGATCCATTTATATATATATCGGGTGTTCCCGGGATCTTAAACTCGTCAAACTCATAACCCGAAGAGTTAACTCGGTCTATAACTCATATCCATCTTATTTTCATTAAATGATTTCGTCTAAGCTCATTATTACCACCTGGCTTGCTTAGACTTTATTCGGGGCGTTACATAACATGTCATCTACATATAAGCAAATTATAACTCCTTTACCAGAAGTGTCAAACTTGTTGTATACACACTTGTCTATTTGGTTTAAAACAATACCATTAGACAAAACAACATCATCAAACTTTTGATGCTAATGTTTTGGTGCTTGCATCAGACCATATAAAGATTTTTTCAACTTACAAAGTTTATTCTCATTACTCGACATAACAAAGCCTTCTAGTTGTTTCATGTAAATCTCTTCATCCAATTCACCATTTAAAAATAAAATTTTCACATCCATTCGGTGAATCATAAGATTATGTATAGCCGCAAGTGCTAATAACAATCTAACAGTAGAAATCATAGCAACAGGATCACAAGTATCAAAGAAATCAATACATTCTTTCTGTCTAAAGCCTTGGATAACTTATCTAGCTTTAAACTTATCTATGCTACCATACACCTTCATTTTCTTTTTAAATATCCATTTACACCCAATGGTTTACATCCAGGAGGTAAATCAGCCAACTTCCAAGTATTATTTTACATAATGGAAACCATCTGATCTTGGATTGCTTCTTTCCAAATTGCAACATCTCTAGAAGTCATAGCTTCACTATAAGTCCTTGAATCATGCTCAATATTAAAGCAAAATTGATATTGTGATCCAATTTCATTTCTTGATCCTTCAACTAAATAAAGTTGAAATCATCACCAAAGTACTTTGCTTTTCTTGCTCTTGTATTTTTTTTCTTGGTTCCGTTCTACTAGAAGGTATATCTTTGTTATCTACCAAATTACTACCAGATGTATTATCAGGTTGAGAAACATTGGAAATCATATCCTTTGGTCTAGGTATAGAAATAAATATTTTTTCATCAAATATTGCATCTTTTGACTCTATAATTGAGTTTTACAGATACATAATCATTAGGTTCTAAGACATAGAAACTATAAGCCTTGGAATGATGTGCATATCCAATAAAGATGCAATCTATACCTCTTCACCTAAAGTTTTCCTTTTGGGTTCCGTAAGCCTCACAACAGCTCTATATCCCAAAACTTTAAGATAATTTAAGTTTGAGGGATTTTTGTGCCAAAGTTCATATGGGGTAGTCTTATTCTTTATATTAGGAATTATATTCAATAGATAACAGTCTGTGAACATTGCCTCACCCCAAAATCCTTCACTTAAACCTTAAAGGACAACATAGAATTAACGATTTCTTTCAACATTCTATTCTTTCTTTCTGCTACACCATTTTGTTGTGGTGTATAAGGAGTTGTAGTTTGATGTATTCTACCAGTAGATTGGAAATACACCAGATCATAATACTCACCTCCTCTATTAGTATGAAGAGTTTTAATCAACATGTTTTGATGAACTCTATCTCTTGTTTATAAATATTAAATTTATTAAGATATCCATCCTTAGAATGCAAAAATAAATATAACAATATCTAGAGGCATCATCAATAAACGTAATAACATACTTTTTATTACCTAATGATGGTGTAGCATGCAAATCACATAAATCACTATGTATGAGGTCTAAAACTTTACTTTCCCAAATAACATCTTTAAAAGGTTGTCTAGTTATCTTAGTCAACATACATATCTTGCATTTTTCGTTTATATCAAAAGCAGGGATTAAACTCATTTAGACATATCTTTTAACCTTTTATAATGAACATGTCCTATTCTACCATGCCATAATTCCAATTTGTCTATATTATTACTAGAACTAGTTAAAGCCATACAAGCAGAATCATTACCAAAAGAAATATCCAAATTCAACATAAACATACCATTACATAGATAACCAAATCCAACAAAAGTACCATGTCTTGACAAGATATACTTGTCACTTTCCAACACTTGTTTGTAACCACAATTATTTAATACAATACCAGACAATAGATTCTTCGAATCCTTGGATTCTCCGGAAGGAGACTTGGCCCCATGTCTCCATCCATCATGGATGAGCATATTAGGGTGATCAAGCAAAAGATCAAAAGTGGAGAGATCATTGACTTACACTCCACTCCAAGTCAGGCTCCACCTGAAGTGGAGGTTAGGTTGAACAACCAGAGACAACACAACCTAGACCTCCTGCTAAAACTCAGCAAGCTTCATCTTCTGATCCATAGCAGGGTCAACCTCCCTCTCCTTCTGAACCTGTGAGAGAGGAAGCCCCAACTGAGAAAGACAACAGAGATCAATTTGGTACTGCAAGCCAGTCTTCTCAGTTAAAACCTTTAAAGAGAAAGAA
>BJCM01091548.1:0-10336 GCA_018326385.1 Flaveria bidentis | reverse complement strand
TTTTATTGTATATTTTATATTTTGTACTAGTATAGGGACTAGTTTTGTAAATTGTTAGTTCCTTAGTTTCTAGTATAAATAGCTTAGACTAGAGAGTTAGTGAAAGAGAGTGGCAAAATAGTTATTGAGAGTTTGTTGAGAATTGCTAACTGCTTTCTTACTCTTGTAATTGTCTTAGCTATATCAATGAACTGTGAATTTGTTGATATTGCTTGAATTGATTACAATTGTTTGTGTTTCTCTTGAATTGTTTACCTAAATCATTACAGATTATCTCAATTGATCCTATCAGGTCAACTACATGGCTCTTTGAGAAAATGCTATGTAGTATCATAGGTCTACAACGGAGTGTTAGAGACCATACTTATATCCATTGGTTCATAGCAATGTCTTCCGAAGGTTAAATAGCTTCGGAAGAACAAGTACTTCCGAAGCCACTTACACTTCTGAAGAGGCTACTTCTTCCGAGGCTTGAGAACTTCTTCTTTCTTCATACTTCAGAAGTAGTCTTCTGATTTCTTCTTCTTAGACTTGATTCTTTGGAAGTAAGTTCTTTGACTTCGGAAGTAGAGTTTGTCTTCGGAAGTTGATCTTTCACTTTGTCTTCGGAAGAACTCTACTTCCTTCAGAAGCTCCACACTTGGCTTTGGAAGTAGCACCAAAATTTGACTAAGTGATTTGGTTTTGGTTGCACCAGCCTTCTTCTTGATCCAACAGCTACAATGCCCTTTTTAAGCATCAGCAGAAGCTACAGTGACCCTTTTAAGCATTAGCAGAAGCCACAGTGTGCTTCTCAAGCAATAGAAGATGCTACAGTGAAAATCTTACTAATTGTCTATCCGTAGATTGGTAAAATACGGATGAGAAAAGTTCATAAAGTATAATCTAATTTCATAGTTTGGTAATCTATAAAAATTTATGTTATACTTAATCAATAGAAGGTTTTAAGTCATTCGTAGATGATATATAGTATCCGTAGATAAAGTGCGGATGAACTGAGAACTGCAGAAAAGTTAAATTACCGAGGGTCCCACGTTATTAAATAAATAAAATTAATGTGTCTCAGAGAGTGTAAATGATGTTCGTTGACTTCAATATTCATTACTCACTTTTTCAGAACACTTTTTAGACCTAGAAAAACGCACTCAACAAACTTTTCCTCCTTCTATAATATTCAAAAATTACCGAATCAAAACATCAAACAAACATATATTTATGCTCTTGGATCACTGTGTTCAAGTTAAAACATGTCGTTATGTTCAATAATGAACCGTTTGATCTTTGTCTAGACTCACAATTGTTCGCATTCTCATTTCAACAATCCAAGTCTAATGAAATCTTCTTTTCTCTTATGAATAGATGGAAAATCGATTTGCTAAAGAACACAATGTGTGTGTTTTCTTAAACTCGGACGACCCTGCTTTAAAAGGGTGTCAAGATATCATTCGATATCTAAGAAGATCCAGGCTGTTTTATGCCTTATCAATAGAACCTGTGATTCATCAATCGCACATCACTAATTTCCTGAACTCTGCTTACATAGAAGAAGATGATGAAGTTATGGTGGCAGAAGTCAAGAACCAAAGACTGAGAATCACTGAGCAGACCATAAGGACGAATCTAGAGTTGGGAGAACATGAAGTTGGTCATCCTGATGTGTTCGAGAATGAATACATAGAGAAAGTGTTCTTACTGATGGGGTATGATGGTGATTTCGCCAAGGGGGAGATCAAGAAAGGAAGATTATGCAAGCCTTACAAATTCTTATACCACACTTATCTTAAGTGCATATCCAACAGAAAGTCTGGGCTCAATAGATTCTCAAGGCACATATCATCAGGAATCATTGG
The DNA here is from genome assembly GCA_018326385.1 of Flaveria bidentis. Classification (NCBI taxonomy): domain Eukaryota; kingdom Viridiplantae; phylum Streptophyta; class Magnoliopsida; order Asterales; family Asteraceae; genus Flaveria; species Flaveria bidentis. Next base: position 8,486 of record BJCM01091548.1, on the reverse strand, counting down.
CATATACAACTACTCAAAGTACATCTTCAACTGTCTGAGTGACCACATCAAAGTTCAAAATAATGACAAAATGTTCATATTTCCAAGGTTCCTACAATTGATAATCAATGGTGAATTGCCTGGATTAGAAAGAGATGGAGATGTGTTGGTGCAAGCTCATTTGAGTAGGCCTGTCTTGAACAAGATCAATGGAAGGTATGAAGGAGGAGACATGCCCATGTTTGCTCATGTGGTTGATGTTGCTGCAAACATTCCCCAAGAGCTTGTGTGGGAAGATCAACAGGAGGATTCTCCAACCAACTCTGTACAAGCCACACACTCACCAATTCTATCACCCATTCACCATCAACTTCAGTCTCCACAACCCCCTTCTCCTACAAGTCAAAACACTAAGCCTATTTCACCCATTCACTCTGTTCACTCTCAACAATCTCCCACATCAACTCAAAACACTCAGCCTATCTCTCCACTTTCTCATCAATTATCTGAGAGTGTACATACTGAAGCTATTTCTGTTACTCAGTCTGTAAACTCAGTTCACTCTGGTGAGACTGAGTTGATCTCCCAAGCAAGCACCATCCCATTATCACTTTCCAACTTTGAAGAACCAGTTGCCTCCAATCAAACAGAGTCGTTAGTGCACAACATGAATCTTGAATCACAACCTTATCATGATAAGCATGATCAATCAAAAGAAGAATGCTCGAGCTCAGCAAGTGTGGCTGCTCATACTGAAGATCTTAAAGATGAGATTGCTGACAAACAGGAAGAAATGAGTGAAGAAGAAAAATATGAGGAAGTAACTACTTACCATGATCTAAGTGACAATGACATCCTAGTAAGTAAGAGCTATCTGGTGGCTGAATACAACAAGCTTGTAGTGAAGTCAAACTGCAGGAAGCAAAGGATTAAAGAACTGAAAGCGATAATAGCAGAAAAGGATGATATGCTGATGCAGCTAGAAGCAAGGATCAAAAGCTTAAGAGAAGATGCCTAGTGTAATAATAAAGTGATTGATGCCCTACTTCAACAAGATTCTGAGCTCAAAGAATCAATAGAGAAAGAGAAGAATGAAAATGAGAAGCTAAGGCTGAAGATTGATCAAATGAATGAGTCTCTCTTTGATCAATCAACTCTGTTAAGAAGAAAATAAGAAGAGATTGATCAGCTGAAAATGAAAATATGTGCTCTTGAATCAAACCAACAAAAGGAACCTACTAAATCTTCCAAGCCACTGATTCTATACTCAAGGAAGAGGAAGTATTTGGGATCCACAAAGAATCAAGTAATCAATGTTGAAGATTCTCCTAAAAGGTCAAGGCATACATCTTCGCAGCACACTCCTTCTATGGATGTCTCAACATCAAAGCAAGCTACTATTGATGAAGCTGAAAGTGATGCTGAATGGAAAGAACTGACTGAAGAGATTCCTAACAAAGAACAAGAAGACTTAAAGGATGATGATCTTTTGACAACAAAAGACATAATGGAAGAAAGGCCCGAGTCAACTATGTTTATGACCCTTATCAACTATGGATTTCCATATGACATGGTTGAAAGGATGAATATGACTGAGATAAAGAACATACTGAAAGAGTTTGAGCTTGCCAGATTTATTATTCCAAATTATGACTATGAAGCATTCAATACTTTTCAAACTATTCAGAAAATCAAGAAAGATCTTGGCCACTGTGATACTATAAAACTTAGCAAGTACAATATGGTATGTTGGCTACAGGGTCACAATTACAAGGCACATGAGCTCAAAGGAAGAAATGTTGGTGAGTTGAAAATAATGATGGAACATGTTATGTTAGGTGAGCTTGACACAGGAGTAAGGTTCAGAACTAAAGCTCCAAATCCATCCTATGAGCAAAAGAGCAAACTTTCTGCTAATCCTATAACTGTTGAATCCAAAGATCAACACAAAGGCAAAGACAAGCTAATAAGAGAGCCTAGGGCAGTGATTTCTGGTAAAGTGTGGCCTCTAGGCACAACTGTTAGAGAAATTACTAAACAAAAATCAACATTGATAGAGTTGTATGATCACATCAGAACTCCCAGTTCTATGGAAAAAACATGATTATGGTCTGGAAATATGATCCACCTGGGATTGTGCAATTATGAAAAGAACATCCGGAAGAATCCAGTACTTCCATGATACAGAAGCATTGCTGAGCCTTCATGAGAGAGATATCAAGGATCTGCAAAGTCTAATAATGTCTTACTATCCAATTCACTCAAGGGGAATAGATTTCTTTGTGTTGGTTGGAAAGTTAAAGACAAAATTCAAAGATGATGTGATTAAAGAAGAAAAAAGAGAGGATGATGAGCACAAAAGAAGATTAGAAAGGAAGAAAAGAGCAAGCACAACTCCTCCACATTAGTTGAAGATGAATTCTTAAGGAGAGTTGGTTATACTAAGTGGAAAACAACAACCATCAAAGTTATTGCAGGAAATCAATACACTATTCCCATAACTTAGTGGGGATATGTTGAGAAAACAAAAGAAATGGTGCTACTGAGGAATGCTGATGGAAAGAAAGGTGAGAAGATAAGAATCTTTGACCCAGTAGAAATCAAAATGCTCCACCCAAGCTACACATCATTCTTACATGATAAATTCTTCCCAAAGCCGTCTGATGAAAAAGCACAGAATGATTTATGCTTATACATTCAATTGATTCAAGTGATGGATAAGCTGCATGCTAAAGCATACAAGAGAAGAAGGCATAATGCTGGGATGCTTAAGGGAGCCAACATTGAAGATATATCATAACTGAGAAGAAGAAGATGAGCTGGAAATTGTCAAAATTCAATGTGATGTGGAAACTCTCACAACAGAAGAAGATGTATTGGGTCTGACTTTTGAGACACTTCAAAGGATATGCAGAATGGAGATCAAGTACAAATACGATGATCAAAAGGATGTAGTATCTTATTTTAACAAGAAAATGGTTTCAAGATTAAAGGAGCTTTCAGTTTTGAAGAGATGATTACAAGTATCTAAGCCTAAGGGGAGTATTGTTAGGTCTAGGATCAGTAGATCTAGTCTATTTTGCATAGGCTTAGTACTTGAATTAATATCTATAATGTATGGTTTTATTTCATTGTTGTGTATGCATTAAATGTATAGGTTAACCCATATATATATGTGTGTTGATTTATGTATGATTTGCAGGTAAAACATTATAATTGGTAAATTTCTGAAAAATTGACCAAGTGTGAGAAACATCTATGGATGAACATTTTGCTCTTCCGTAGATATGTTTCTTACAAGCATCAAACATCCAAAGATCATCTGCGGATGAACAATCAACTGGAGTGAAGTGAGAGTTCCAAGTGAAGACTCTTGCGAAAGAACAAGTTCCTGCTGAACAACAAGATTCCTGCGGAAGATGAATTACCTACGGAAGATAATATTCCTGTGGAATCCAAACACTTGTATATAAATAATACAAGTGTTACAAGTCAACAAGTTGACAAGTCAACAAGACAATTATGTGAATCCCAAGAGATCTGGTGATTCCTTAACTGAATCATTTCAAATCCCAAGAGATCCAGTGTTTCCTTAACAGAAACACTATTGTTTATAAATATGGATCCTAGGTTTCAAATCAAGACGACAGTTCCATGACGAAAAAACATCACATCAAATCACACAACCAAACCCTAGCAACCGTCACATCATCAAACACAAAATTCAATATCATTCGTTCATTGTTTATTTGTAATCATTAACATGTTTTAATGAAATACAATTAAATTTAATATTTGTCAGATCATTAATCGTGTTCTTGAATCTTTATTGATATTGAAAAATTAATACAAACAATTAAACCAAGCCAACGTGGATTCTGCAAATGTTGACTTGATTTCAATCAACGCTGATAATTCCTGATTGCGATCCTTGGATTCACAGTATAAACTAACTTTTATTCGTGAAACCAGTCTTTATAATAAATCCATGGCTAATGAACTAGAAATGATTATTAGAAATCATATAACTTTAGCTTCTTAATCATTTGCGGGTTCCTTTTTATTAATCTAAGAAATCAATAGTAATTGCTATGGTTTTCTAAAACTAATGGTATGTTAAAAAGAAACCCGATCAACTCCCTTTCTAATATAAGTTATGTTTTCAAAAATCATATGTTAAAAGACGACACTAGATTTACCTATATTACTACTGACTTTGATTAATCAGCATTATAAGTTACTCATGCTAGTATCACAGTCACTAGGGAGCTAGCAGACGAGAAATACGCATTGGCTCATGTCTAACAAACATTAACATAAGTACTTAAACTTATATCTTTATACACTATGTTATTCATCATAGTTACATAACTGTAATCTAATTAGGATGATAACTTTTATTCCCTGGTTTAAAACCCAAAAGTTTCAATCTTACTTTTACGTTATTTTAACTATTGTTTTTAAACCCTAAAAGTCTTGGTTAAATTAATGCAACTTATCATTTTCTCAAAACAAAAATAAAATACGGTAGTCAAACATTTAAAGTTGTTGAGTAGGCTCGGTGTGTCAACGGATTGATACTCGGTTCTTATCATCACTATATTACCACACGACAGGTACACTTGCCTTTTGTGTGTGTAGTTTAGTAATAGTAATAACCAATTAAAACTGAATCATTGCGAAAACCTTTATAATATATATATATATATATATATATATACACTTTTCACATGCATCAAGTTTTTGGCGTCGTTGTCGGGGACACACGACAGTTTTGAAAGACAATCCAAATTTTTTACTATCTTATTATATATTGTTAATATATTTTTGTTCAAACTTATTTTTTTAGTTAGTGCAGGATCGATGGTGGTCTCTCAACACAAGGTTTATCTCTCAAACTCACTTAAACACACTCGGATGATGAAACATAATCCTTGACTGAGTTGATAATAATATACTAAGTTAATGAACATAATAAATGGTTTTTAAGATACTTGTATATATTACTTCTCAACTCAAAGTTTATAAGAATCTACAAGGATGACTAAATGAGTTACAATAAGAAACTATATATACTACTATCTTGAACCGGTTATACTTAGATTACTGATGCGTGCAAAGTATATATATTTTTAGTAAAGATGTTTCACACAATTGAGCTTTAATTTAAGAACTGATAATCACTTTCAAACCAACTACACACAATAGGCAAGTGTACCTATCGCATAGTAGTATTGTCTTATGTAAGAATCGAGTATCGATCCGTGGACACAATGGCTCCCAATATTAAATCATCGTCACTATTTAACAATTGAGTTTGGATTTGCAAATATCGAAGTACTAAAATGATTAGCAAGCTAAATTAACAAAATAAGGAAGTAAAGATGAAGATACACAATCAATTAAAGATACCACTTAGACTTTGATTCCTCTTAGGAATGAATTAACAACTTGCACAAACTCGAGGTGAGACCATCTGTTACACATAATACATGGAAGTAGCCTAAACCCCCATCAAGGATATCTAGACTTATAACCATTCAGAAAGATAGAACGATAATTACACACAATAGCCACGTAAAGTTATGCCATGAGGATCTAATGATACAATTATGTTGATGTTAAAGATGAATTAGTCTCCCATTAGGGTTATCTATTTATACAAATCTTTGGAAAGTTAACATGATAAACATATTATAACCACCTCAAGTTGGATAAAATAAACAAAACTACAATTATTCTTCAACTCATAAACTTTATACCATGATTGTTGGATCAACTAAGGCTGATGCAACCAAAACAAACACTTAAACAATTTTGGTACAACTGATGAAGAACTTTCGAAGGCAAATGATGAGCTTCCAAAGGTCAAGTATGAAAGAGATTCCAAAGATGAACTCCAACTTCTGAAGACAAATTACCCCTTCTTCCGAATTTCAATAGTTAGAAGAATTCAAGACAATGACTTCCGAAGCATGAAGGCCTGAAGAATGTCTCATGCCTCGAAAGAAGTAGCCTCTTCTGAAGTATAAGTGACTTCGTAAAAACTTGTTCTTGAAGCCAATTAACCTTTGGAATAACCTACTATGAACCATTGGACATAAGTATGGCCCCTTTGACACTCCTCTACAAATCTCTGAAATACTACACGGTGCTTTTCTCACGCGCATGTAGTTGACCATACTTTATTTCACTGTTCATTTTTTATTAGTTAGTATGGTTACCAACTTTAGTCGGTGAAAAAAGGTAAGTCATGGACATGTCAGGACTACAAAATCTTAGATAGTATTTCATCTAAGATACCTTACTTCTAGTAATGTGGTATTTGTCTAGTTGTATGTTCCAGCTGGGATCAAAGTATATCCGACTATAGGTAGTAGTATATATAGTTTCTCATTGTAACTCATTACTCATGTATTATGCTTGAAAGAGTCTTGTAACACTTTGAGTCGAGAAGTAATGCAGGATCGGTTTTGATACTCAACACAAGTATTTTCTCTCAAACTCACTAACCAACACTCAAGAAGCAAAGATCTTCTAAGAGTTAATTATAATATACTAACTAACAAAAGAAAACACAAGAAAACATAAGAGAATAATTTTCAAGATACTTGTATATATTATTTCTCAACTCAAAGTTTTACAAGACTCTTACAAGCTTACTACGAGAGTTACAATAAGAAACTATATATACTACTACCTATAGCCGGATATACTTTGATACCAGCTCGAAACCTTAATCTAAAGCTAATACTACCAAAACTAAAGTCAAGGTATCTTAGATAAAATATCATCTAAGATACGATATACATGACATGTCTATGACTTACCTTTTGTCACCAACTAAAGTTGGCAATTGTACTAATTGATAAACCGTTAACAGAGGAATAAAGTAAGGTCAACTACATGGCCGTGGGAAAGTGCCATGCAGTATATCAAAGATTTGCAACAGAGTGACAGAGACACCATATTTATATCCACTGGTTCATAGTAAGTACTTCCAAAGTTTAATATGTCCACCGGTTCATAGTAAGTACTTCGAAAGGTTAACTGGCTTCGGAAGAACAAGTTCTTTCGAATCCACTTATACTTCGGAAGTAGCTACTTCTTCCGAGGTTTCCTTTGGACTTCATAATTCGAAAGTTGTAGTCTTTATTTCTTCCAAGTGTTGAACTCTTCGGAAGAGTAAGGACTTTGTCTTCAGAAGCTGAGGCTTATCTTTGAAAGTTCCTTTGAGCTTTGCTTTGGAAGTTCAGCATGTACCTTCGAAAGTGCTGAACTTGTCTTTGGAAGAGCTTTATTAGTTGTACTCAAAATCTTCTAAGTGTTTGGTTTTGGTTGCACCAGCCTTTATGATCCAACAGACTCCCCTAGGCGGATGCTAACAAAACATCACTTGTTCCTTCTTCTCAAAACTTTCAGCACCACGGAAAGCAGATACTTATCTGTTTCATTGTTCTTCCAAGAAGTGGTGCTGAGAAGTTTGTACAAATCATTCATGGATAGGAGATCCAACCTGTCACTTTAAATGATATGCATCCTCTGTTGAGTCCCTCTGAAGAGAGTTAGTTGACGGGAGCTATAGTGATACTCCCATTTAACTATTGGTTCCAATTCAGGGCCTTCCACCATTTGTAGAAAGGCCTTGCCTTTGGTGGTTAACCTTTCCTTGTCTTCCTTCTCTCTTAGCTTCAACTCCTCTTCAATCTTTGCTTTTGTGGTTAGCTCAGCAAGATGAATGCTGCTTAAATGATTTCTTATGTGAGCAGCTATTTCGGAGTTGGAGGGATTAGAGAATGATTTCTCTGCTAACTCAGCAATGTCGAATCTTCTAGAGTGTAGCATAGAAGAGGCATTTAGCCTGTTGCTCTCTCCATTCTCTCTCTCCACAACAAAGTTATGAAAGGCTTCATCGAACTTCCACTGGATAATTTTCTTTCTAGGCACAAGTGTCTGACTAGGAATTTTGTCCCCTCTCTTTGTATCAAGTAGAGTCACAAGCTTTTTTCTCAGCTTTTTCTCTTCATCGTTTAAGAGTCAGAGTTAAGACCAAGAAGTCTAGTAGCATGGTCCAGTGTTCTTCTAGGGAGATCAAGGAAATGCTCTCTTGTGACGAAACTTGAGGAGTTGTCAATGTAGGTCAAGTTGATAGACTCTTCCTCACAGGAGATATTGCTCAAGGATATGCAGTTGATGAGCTTGCAGGATCGATATTTGTCACTTAACATAATGTTTTTCTCTCAAACTCACCTAGAACAACACTCGGAAAAGGATAGAATCAGTAAGAGTTGATCACAATATAGAAAGTAATAAAGAACACAAGAAGTAATTTTCAAGGTACTTTTATATATGGCTTCTCAACTCAATAATACAAGACTCTTACAAGCAGCGTGGAATGAGTTACAAAGAGAACCTATATATAATACTACCTACAGCCGAATATACTTTGATACCAGCTAGGATCCTTTAGCTAAAGCCTATACTACAAGACTATAGTTTAAGGTATC
>BJCM01091545.1:0-11350 GCA_018326385.1 Flaveria bidentis | reverse complement strand
ATATATACGTATACGTATATATATACGTATACGTATATATATACGTATATATATATACGTATATCTATATATATACGTATACGTATATATACGTATACGTATATATACGTATACGTATATATACGTATACGTATATATACGTATATATATATATACGTATATATAAATATATATATATAATGATCTAAAAAATTATCAACCTTAATTCAATCTAAGGGTGTTATTGTTTACAAACTCATGATGGTTATATTAGGGTTGCGAAAAGGCACACCCAATGTGTAAAAGGATTTTGCATGAATGGCTAGATGATTGCCACTTGTAGTTGAGCTAGCAATGCTAGTATAACAAACTTTAGGGGATGAAACACTAGTGCTAAAATATTACTCAAGTTTGTTGCTCACGTATATATAAGTCATAGGTAGTGGCCTCAACTCTTTGAAAAGCTATAGAAACTTCTACTTTAACTTTGTAGGAAGTATATCCTTCGTTTATGGTAACTTTTACATTAGGGAAAGTTCCATTTGTTCTTCATCCGTGGTAAGTTACGCATTAGTGGCGACTTCTTTTTGTTATTACTTACCATCAAAACAATTAATCCATCTATAGTAACTTTACTACAAGTGGAAACTCACTGCTTGATTGTAACTTTACAATGGTGGCAGGTGCTTGCTCTGTAGAAACCTCATCATTGATAATTGCTCAACAACTGCTTGCTTGGTACTTAACTTGTCGTTAGCAACTCGTCATTGTTAACTAGTCAATGGCAGTACTATTTGCAGGAATTGATGTCCATCTTCTTACTGATGCTCCCCCTTAGTAGTAACTTGGTCTATAAAGTGGCAAGTTCATATACTATATTATTAGAAGTGACAAGTTTGTACAGCTCTTAGTGGTAAGTTTATGCTGTTTGTATCTTCTAAAACCCATCTTTTTCTTCATTGGCACCAAGTCAATAAGTTGCATTGGTTTACCTTAATACTTATTATATTTTTCATAGTCACCGACAAGTGGAGAAAACAATTTGTAGTTGGAAGGTGTAGTAGAAAGGTTGTGGTTCAAACTTTATGCCATGGAATATTTGAAGGGATATGATTGAAAATGAGTAATTGAAGAATTTTGAACTATGGGTGAAAAGTTTCCAATACCTTATATCGATTGATATTCAATCACTAAATCCTTTAAACCACTTCTGACTGAAACAATGTGCAAGAATAGATAGTGAGTGATGCCTTTGCGGTAACTCTCTATCTATTTTAGCAGAAGAAAAACATGTCACATTTACTGATAATTTTCTAGTATGATATTTTTATTCGGTCACATATAGTGAAAGGAGAGGACTCATTGGAAAGAGAGTTTTTTTAGACAACATATATATAAAAGGCCAACTAGCAAGATGCTAGAAGGAAAGCAAAAACGTCATTTGTAACAAATGCAATATAGGGTTTTGTGACCACGGGACCATGTAATCATCTCCTTACTATTCCTAGCAACATACTATTGACAAAGACAAACGAACAATCGAATTAGATAAAAACCCCCGGTCCTTACGGTTGCTCCTAAAGATGAGATTGTCCTTGTGACACCATATGCCAATGCAGGCATTACAAAACATCATTGGAAAAAGAAACTAATTGATGAACATGACTTGAGCCCATAATGAATCGTTGGGCAAATCTCCTTTGGCGGATCTACACTATTATTGCTTTATGATTCGACTAAGCAATTATGTGTGTCTCTGCCAAACAAGAAAATGCCCAGTAATACACCAATGCATGTTGAATTTACTTGAAGAGCATGTTTCTACCGCAACTACTTATAGCTCACAAGTGTTTATGCTAATTGGATATTCGAAGCACCATCCTGTTTGCTAATTGGTAAAAGTTTGACATATGCATAAGTTCTGTTTTACATGACGTCTACCCTTTTTTCCACCACAAAAGGTATCTTATACCAATGCTCTTATTTCTTAATTAGCACGAGTCATATGCAACATCTATTTACAATCTCATGCACATGCACTTGTGCTACCATTATGGATGTACTTCGTCAAATACAATTTCATCTTATTTACAAACAAATGTTATGAAATGATTTTAGAATCCCTTAGACTTCTATCATAATTATGTTTTGACTAGATAGTTCAAATATGAGACTAGTGGTCCCAGCCGGCCCTGTTCAGGAGGAACGGGCTAGACAACTATCCAAGGCCCACTCATTCGGGGTTTAAAAGATTTATTTTTTATAAACTTTTTTATTGCATTTGTGTTTTTTAATAGTTATAGACCGTTTAATCCAATTATCTTTTAACCAAAATACAAATCTTGATGTCCATTTCATTAAATAAACTTATTAGTTATAATTCATATTCATCAATACAACTAAAAGCATATTTTCAAAAATCCAAAATCTCAATTCTCGGCCAACAAGTGATAAAAGAAAAAAAATCCAATTTAGATAGACGTTAGCAACGAAGCCGAATAGAAAGATTTTTTGGTTAATGTTACATTATGTCATTGCATATATTGCTAAAACATTTGTTTTCATCTAAAAATAATTTATATAAATTTAATTCGTTAGGGCTCAAGTGCTTTTTTTCCGGCCCGTCCAAAGTACTATAAACCTTAAAACTAACCCTACTAGTGGTAGCCTCTTGGGGAAAGAATTAAAAAAAACATGGACAACATTGCAAAAGGAAAATCGAAAGTAGAGACTTCAAAGCAACCAGTATGAACATGTTCTTTTTGTTCATTGAAGAAAATGACTAGGGTAGCATTTGCTTGTAGCATATGCTATTGTGGCTTGTGGATATCCGGTTTCACTGTAGGGATCTCGCTCTAAGATGTATCATCATATTCGATATGGCGATCGAATTACAGGTATAAAGTGAAATCACATGTTTTCGAACTTTTTAAATAATACGTAAATATCATTCAAAAAACAAATCTTGAGGTCAAATAAATGTGAAAGGAATGCAAAGAAATAAGTTTATTGAGAGATTTTACTACTTGTTCGAATGGAAATAGTCATGGGTCTTTAAAGATCATACGAGGATGGAGGATTATATACTTCAAGCTTGTGGAACGTTTGATTACAAGTATCTAGACTGAGAGTAGAAACAATTATGTACCTTGTAATATATAATTGTATTATCATGCATGTTAGTCGTAAATTTATAGTACAATTTACATATTAAACAGTGTCTCTGTGTACAAGTGGTTATGCCATTTTATTAATTTTTATTAAGTCCTAAAAGTTACATTTTAAGACTCTTAAGTTTAGCTATATTTATATTTTATACCCTATATTTGTATTTACATATTTTTATTTTTATTTAGCTATATTTATATTTTATACCCTCTAGTTATCTATTTGTGTTTTTAGGCACACTCACAAATTTTTGTTTATTATTAACTTTCACTTATAAAATTAAATTTAATGTTTTATAAAACTTTAAATATGCCATTACAAAGTGTCTATTTTTATCGATGTTTCGATGTAAATTTCATTCAAATTGTAACTGTAAGTCATTATGTACTAGTCTTCAATGCATAACCTACAAGCCATCCAAATAGATGTAAAGTCTTATTTTATTTTTATCATATTCTTAATCAACCAACTTTTAAATATGATTTTTATAAAATTCAAATTTATAAGTGTTTATTCTTTAACATATATATTTTTTAGGTGATTGGTTTTTTCATGTTGCAATGTGACTATCTTTAACAACTTTTTTACTTCAATTTCTAACGATTTTCTTTTTTATATAAAGTTTCAAACATCATCAATAGTTTTGTCGTGCTGCACATGTTTGTGGTAATTTTGACTTTTTAATACAAAGTTTTGAAAATTATCAACAATATACATGTTTCGGGTTTTTTACATCCAACAAGCGGGTTTACAACAAAGTTTGAATGATATCTTTTATGGTTTCACAATATGACTGTCTTAATACTAGCTATCTTTTATTTAAAACATATATATTTTTGACACATTTAAAGGAGTTATTAATGCAATAGATCTTTGAATATGATCCTATGGTTCCTCTTAACATAGTACGACATTTCATATAAGACTTACAATAACACAAATAACCATGACAAAAAGGTAAAGATGAATTGCATGTAAATTTACAAGTATCAATACGTTTACAAGTGTACGTTTATAAAGTTAACATGTTTACTCCAAAAGGTGTGAAATAAAATAAAAATTGGGCATGGAGAACTCACATGACCTATAAGTGTATAAGATGATTATAAGAATAAACGATGTTCCAACGAATTCTTTTACAAAGTACCTAAACATATGTATTACAAGATTTAAGGTTTATAATAGGATTAATGATTAAAAGCGAACTAGGGTTTCAATAAAAATTTAGGGTTTTTATAAATAAGGTTATTTGTCGAACTCATGAATATATATTTTAATACAATGAAAGATCTTAACTAATCTTTTTATAATGATTAAATAATTATTTAAATATAAAATGTAAATAAAATTTTATAATTAACATAATTAATCTAAAATTAAAGATAACATAATGACTAATAATAATTTAGTGATTTCAACTATTTAAAACTGTTTTTATGAAAATAAACTAATTATAACATTTTTAACAATATTTTATACAAAAATTGCTTAAGTGTTTAAAGAAATAATTTAACAGAAAATAATTAGATAACTTCTAAAATAAACAAAATTTATAAAACTGATTTTTATAATTTTTAGAAATTTTATATAATTTTTTTAAAGGCTAGAAAGCCCTAAAAAGTAGGTGAGGTTGCCCGGGTTCGGACCCGGGACCTCTAGTTTGATGGGGCGCGTGTAAAACCAGTAAGCTGAGAGTCGTGGCCGTGTCTTAAGCTTGGTTCTAAACTTTAAATACTCATTTACAAAGAAACCCCAAAACCATATGAACCCTAGATCGATTTGTCCCAAATTGAAACTCAATTCGATTTTGTAAGAGCCTCTAATCATGGGGTTTTTGTTCCCCATGGAGAGACGAGTGATTAGGTGTGTTCAATTACCCGATTTGGTTGGAAATGATGTTAGAAACAAACGAGGAACAAGCGGCAACCGTAGGTGCACAATGGATGAGCAATCTTCAATGGTAACACAATTAAACTTGTGGGGAGCTTCGTGTGATGTCCTTGATACAAAGTTCCTTGTCAATTTCGAAAATTGAAGCTTGGATGATGGTGTTCGAGCATGGCATAGTTTGCGAACATGTTGAGTGGCACAACAAACTTTCCCCACGCAAGGTTGTACGGTATGACCTCGAGGCATGGTGCAGTGGTGTTGTCGTATGTGACCATTTTCTCCCACCTCAGAATGCCATGGTGTGTGGTGTAACCATTACTTGTAGCCTAAAAATATAGATTCCTATGAAGCCATGGTGTGTGGTGTAACCTATTTGCAAATTGGGTGTGGGCCTATGGGATCAAGTTGCTTACCTAAAAAAATTGTTTTGTATCTTTGCTAGGGCTTGTTAACTATCAGAACCTGATTTTTGTCAAAACCGACTTATATTTGGTTAGACATATCCACCAATATGTAGCCATGTAAGGAAACTATGATATACCTTCTGGGTCAGAACAAAGTGGATTTCAATGAAGAGAGAGAAAAAGAGAGAGAGAGTTTAAGTTTAACCGTAGCTATCAACTTAATTGTTAAGTCGGTACTTTTCAAATGTTGTGAAATTAATATAATTGGATTTACTTAAAACCAAATAAAATTTTTAAATAACATTGAGACTTAATTACATGGGTGGTCCCTATGGTTAGGTTTGATTTCACTTTTGGTCCCTAACTCTCAAAAATTACAAGGGTGGTCCAAAACTTTGCACAAACGTAACAACGATGGTCCCTGAAATAGATGTTCGTTAAGTTTTCCAGTTAATATTATAAAAATGACTAAAATACCCTTGTATCATTGTCTTCTCCAATTAATTCCGGCAGCCCTTCAACTCTGGCGGCCTCCCGATGCAACGAAACCCACCATCTCCGGATATGGTGACGTTTATGGTGATGGTGGTGATGGCGATGGTGGTGACAGAAGTTGAGCAGATCTGAATCATGTTAACAACCATTAGATCTGATGCAAATGATGGAGGTGGAGGGTCGCCGGAGGTGAAGGGTCGCTGGAGGTGGAGGTCGTCGGAGGTGGAGGTCGCGGGATGTGAAGGGTTGATGATGGATGTGGAGATTGTTGGAGGTGGTTGAAGGTTGAAGGTGGTGGTGGTTGAAAGTTGAGGGTGGTGGTGGTGGGGGATTGAAGGTTGAAGGTGGTGGTGGTGGCGGTTGAAGGTTGAGGGTGGTGGTGGTGGTGGTTGAAGATGGTGGGGGATTGAAGGTTGAAGATGATGATTGTTGAAGGTTGAGGGTGGTGGTGGTGGTGGTTGGTATTGGTGGTGACAAAGGTTGAAGGTGGTGTGGGTGGTGATTGATGGAGAAGAAGAAATATGAAAAGGGGTATTTTTGTTATTTCACATGCACTTTACAACAATAATAAACGTCCATCCGTTTCAGGGACCATCGTTGTTACGTTTGCGCAAAGTATTGGACCAGCATTGTAATTTCAAAGAGTTAGGGATCAAAAGTAAAATTGGGCTTAACCACAGGGACCATTCGTGTCATTAAGTCTAACACTGAGATGTGTTATGAGGTGTGAAGGCATGCTCAATAAGAACATTTTGATTTGTGGAACAATAAAACCTTAATTGTGGTTGTTGGGCAAAGCCCTAGATCAAAGGGGTTTAAGGAACTACTACTCTAAGCAGAATTTGAGGTAGTGCCTTAATATTAATGGACCTCGTAAGGAGCAAAATCCAACGGGGTCCCAAGGCATAAAGAGTTCACATGAATTTTCTAACGCCTTGTTGGTTTATATATGATTGAATTCATTGGAAGAACCAATAAGAATATTTCACGATATTTAACGTTTAGGAACCAATGAAATGTTGCCACATGGACAAAGATTTTTAGAATTAACTTAAGGGTTTAGGGTTATATGTGCAACCAACATATATAACTTGCAAGATGTTGTATGAGTACTTTAAAACTCTCATCATGAAAGCCCGCAAACATGTAATTTGCTATCTGAATCATGATCTAATGAACCCATATGTTCTGGTATACATGTTGTTCCATTTACACACACATATCTTCTATGCATTATTAGACGCAAAACGTATTGACACAAAGATATGCTGTGTTTGTATTTATATATAGAAAAGGATTAATTAATAAGTTTTTTTTCAAAATAGTAGAGATTATGAAGAGAAAGTGCTGAGTAGAAGAATAAGACACACTATAGTAATATGATACACTAAATTTCTCTATATTAAAATGAATTGCTAGACAAATCTCCTTTGGCAATTTTCACTTTGTTAGTGGTTTATTATATTCATAAACCGACGTGATTAAGTGCTCTAACTGGGGAATGAGAACTTACCCAGTAATGCACTAATACATACATCTCTTGAATCTACATGAGGGTTATTTTCCCTTGAAATTATTTATAGATTACAATTTCTTATGCTAGATCGGATATTCCAAGCACCATCCATTTTGTATGAAAATAAGAGGAATCTGATGATTGTTAGAATATTAGCATATGGTCAGACCTTTCATTCAACATGACCTTTACCTTTGTAACTCCCATCACTTCCTCTCTTTCCCACCCGATCAATAGGGATGTGTAAAATTATCTTTTGAAACTTAAAACAAAGTATCCGAAAATTAAAATATTCGAATTTTCGGATTCGTATAAATATAGAATTTTAAAATTTTGGCATATTCAAATTATCTGTATTTTTTTAGAAAAACTATTAAATATTAAATATAAATTTTAGATTTTTTTGGATATTTTTTATTATTTTATAAAAAGTTTGGATATCCGAAAGAAATTTTAATAAACTTTAAAAAAAAATTATTAAAAATTAGATAGTACACACATTTTTAAAATTTAGATAATTGTTTTGATATTTGAATCCAAAACTTCGGATTCGAAACTTTTAAATATCCAAATTTAAACAACTCTATGTCTCTGCACACCAACCTTAATCACACCATGGAGCGGTATATCTTATAGATGCTTTATTCTTCAACATACTCAATATGATTTTTATCATTTATTATCACGTGCATCAATCTGTATAATTCCTCATGCACGAAGTACATACCATATAAGTATATAACTAAAATCTTAGGACTAGGAGAAAGCAAATTATTGCATACTTTTGGCACATTTCCCTTGAAATAAAAAACCTAGTTTCTAGACAATATTGCAACAAAATAACAAAACAAATTTAAATATTTGTAGGAACACACGTATGTGTAAGTTGGTGAAATTAAAATACTTCATGATGTATCATTATGATTATTTTTGTGTCACTAGTAGTTAAGTTTAACTGGTTGTTCTTGAGGACAGTCCGTCTCATCTTTCGTCTCAACAAATTGGTTGTTCTTTCAAGTTCGTATATTTAGATGTGTGGCGAGAAACAAGCTTTTTGGGTGGATCCCACCCTTCATATTTGATATTAGTGATTAATGATTTTTTTATTCTTTAACATTATCTCTGATCTATTTATATTAATCACATGTACCATTTTTTCTGACTATTTCGTTTGTAACATCTCAAAATTGCTTGTTTGTTGTAAATTGACAAAGTTATTTATGTTTGAATACTATTATGTAGACTGAATTTAAGTTATTATTCAAATCTTTATTAAATTACAGATTATTTATATTTAGATGTCATTCTTTATTCATATCCTCGTAGTTTAATTAATTCTTTAAATTTATCTCTTGATTTCTTGAAACCTCCCATATCTTATTCCTAATCATATTATATATTGATTGATGTCGTGTGGTCGGTCAAAATATTAATTAAAGAGTACTTAATCACTTTTAATAGTAAATGATAAGAAGTGTGTCGAATTCACAGGGAATTACAGGAAAGTGTTAGTAAACGATTAAACTAAAAGAATTAAACATTGAAAAGTAAATTAATTTATGGAATTATTTGAGAAATATTTAAATGAATGAAATAAAAGTTTAGGTTTTTAAAATTTTTAAAGAAAAGGCAACTCATTTCAAGATTTAGGTTTGCCAAAGTTATATTTTTTTAATAAAACCTAATGAGAAGTCATTAATAGTGACTTACACATGATAGGATTTAAGTGATAATTATGAATTAAAGCTTAAAGGATCTTATTCACATAATTACCAATTTGAATAATAAAACCGTGATTCTAATATTCAATCACACAGATTAAAGTCAACCAAAATTATAGAATATCAAAATCAATCCTTTTAAATAATCAAATCATAAATTGAATCCAAAAGAACTTAAAATATTTAAGATCCAATCCCAATCTAGGTTACAAACTAAGAAAAATAAAAACTTGCACAAACCCGTCCCCCAAAGTGAATCACAAACGAATCAGCCTTGCCTCATCATTAAATCTTCAAGATCAATTGAATGAATCTTGTAGATTTGATGATCTTGATGTTGGAAGAGCTTAAGAACGATGAAAGATATCTAATTTTCGTCCAAAAATGATGTTGTAAAAGGTTTTTTTCGTCCTAGGGTTATTCCCTCTTTAAAATCCCTCAAATTAAGTTAAAATCCACCAAAACATGGCAATCAGCATTGGTGGCACAACCAGTGGCATCGGTGGTTCTAGTTTGGCGTCAAGCTAGGAGTCAAAGGAGGCGTCGGCCGGCAGGTTTTGGGTTTCTTGATGCCAGTGGCGTTGGCGCACCAAAATGGCATCGGTGGCCTCACCCCCTGCCCAAACTAGTTAATTTTCATGTGTATATTTTTTAGATATTTCTGTTGATAGATCGTGTGCCCCATAACTCTTTTTCTAGCTCAAGTTATGTTTGTTTTAAATTAGCATTGTCTTAGAAACTTATCTTTTACATATCTTCACCTCCCGAGCTCCAATTTTCGTCGTGTTTCTTCCAACTTCTTCGTATTCTTCATGTTTATCCTACAAACACAATAATATCCCAAAAGTAATTTTATTTTCCATAATTTCACACGTAAACACAAAAATAAAGGCTTCAAATTTCGAACTTTCACCACCCGATCACCTATATCTAATTTGTATTTTACTATTTTTTATTTATCTTTCACTTACAATCTTAATTGCTAATTTTTTTGTCTTTTTATATATTGTTTTGAATATTAATTAAACATATCAAAACTAAAACACGTGTTGATGACATTTCAGAAAGCATTGAAGTTGTCTATATGATATATTAGTTAAGCGGGCTAAACCTCACACAATGCTAATTTTCAATTTGGATTTCACATATAAATTTCTTTGAAAATTAAATTATGATGTGTTATTTAACCAAATAGCTCAACCCCATCTATGATCTTTGGACCTTGAGCTGTTGTTCTTGGAAGTTGGAACCCTGGGGCTAGCACTCTTATAAACCCTATTGCTAGCGGTTAATTATAAAAATCAATAAGGTTTTAAATGCTTAAAAACATATTTAAATCAAACAAAAATGCATTCTTCATTTATTAATTAACTCATTTAATGTATATTGTGATTTACTTTATTCGTAAATTGTTTGAATTACAATAAAATATCTAACAAAACTTTGATTATAAAAACCCTAAAATGTATTTGCCATCTGTTTCATGATCTCATAGAACCCATTTGGTTGTCTAAGATGATCCCCACTTTACGCTCATTATATCTTCTATGCGTGATTGTATAGAGATATAATGAAAATTTATCCCAGAACGTTTTTAGTTTTTTAAACAAAGACAATTGGTAGGTTGCGCCAACCCGTTCATTCAAACGTGCAGATATTTATATATGTGCTAAACCATAAATTAGTACGTTGGATATACAAATATAATTAAATGTTATATAGAGCTATAAAATACATATATAAATTACTTATATTTAATTACATATATAAATATAGTTAAACCCGGTCCAACCACCAAACCAGTAAGACGTCCATTTTAACATCCGATCCAGTTATGAAAATATTGAATGAAACTAAAGAGGAGTAAGAAGATTGGTAGAAATTTGGCATAAAATCAGACATTCCATTCAACATAACCTTTACCTTTTTACGATTCACCAACTAACCACATTCTAGAGAGGTATATGCTAAGGGTTTATTCTTCGTATAGGATATTTCCTGTATAATACACGGATTAAATAAATAAAATATTAAATAATTATTAACAAAAATTTATGCATATTAAAATAATGTTTGAAGATAAAATATGATAATAGTTAAGTGCAAATAGCTATTTTAAGTAAATAAACAATAATATATTTTTCTTAAACTTTTATTTTATAAAATAATTATTATTT
>BJCM01091533.1:0-12481 GCA_018326385.1 Flaveria bidentis | reverse complement strand
CTCTACAATTGATTTTGTTTGTGTCTAGTCAATTGTATCCAGCTGGCTTTCAAAGTATAGTCGGCTGTAAGATGTAGTATAAGTATTCCTTGTTCTTGTATCTTTCCTTTATGCTTTGTAACACTTGTAATAGAACTTGAGAAAGCAATATACTGCATCCTTGAAAACTAAACACGTGTGTTCTCTTGTTTTGTCTCTTGCTTATTACTTGTGTTCTTAGTGTCATACTTGTGGTTAATCCAGTCTTACTGTTTGATTAAGTTTGGTTAATCTCCTCTTTGAGTTGTAGTGTTGTAAGTGACCCCCTTCACCGGTCATGCAAAGTCATACCCAAGAGGCTACTAAGGAGAGTTCTAGAACCCCCTTTTTACTTTTTTTACATGATTTTGGGGCTGGAAATACATGTGTGAACGTTTTTAAAAGAATAGGTTTTTACCCGTATGTATATGCATATGTGTTTGCGGGTGGGGTTTGATTTTGGGTGTGTTTATGATTATAATGATGTATGAATGTGTTTCTAAGGCTTAGAATGTACGAATTAAGCTTAAAACATGTTAGATGATGATTGTGTACTGAATTATGTTGTTTAGGTGTGACTTGGACTGCCCATGCGCCTAAATAGTTGCCCATGCGCCCGACGGTATAAACTACCTAAGTGTTCCCATGCGCCCAAATAGTCGCCATGCACCTAGAATTAGGCTGAAATTGACTAAGTGTCCATGTGTCTAGTATTCCTATGCGCCTAAGCACTCATGCGCTTGCATAGTGCCCATGCGCCTAGAATTTGCCCAAAAAGACTGTGTTGCCCATGCATCCAAATAGTGCCCATGCATCCAAATAGTGCCCATGTGCCTGGAAGTTTCCCATGCGCCTAAGTGTTCCCCATGCGCTTGAATAATGCCAATGCGCCTAAGACTTAGAATATTTTTCTGAATTTTGGGGAAATTGTAAAGTGTAGGCTTTGACTTGGGAGGTTCCCGAGGGATATGTAAGTTGACTTTTTAAAGTCATAGATGATGTGATGGGTGATGTATGATGTGATTTGAATGATGATGTATGATTGATGCCTAGATGATGTTGATGTGTGATTGATGATGTTTATGCATGTTATGTATGATATGTTCCTTATTATGTATGATGATGTGACTTTACGTGGATTATGCTAATGAACATAAAGTATTATCTTAACAAAGTGGAAGATTTAAGATACTGAAAGTGGAACATAATGAACGAATGAAAAGTCTTGCAAGCAAATAAAGGAGCTTCACAACTCATTGAGAGTTGTTAGCTTAATTGTGTGATTACAGCTTACGATTTTGGTTAACTCATAAGGGTTCATACACACAGTAGGAGTTAGTCTTGGTGACTTCTCCAATATGTGCGATTTGGTAATTACTGTGTGTTATATAGCGTGCGATTTTGGCTAACTCATAAGAGTTCACACAGACAGGGGAGTCAGTCTTAGTGACACCTCTATACGTGCAATATGTATGATATGGGGTCCTTGTCGCTTAACCCTAGATGATATAGCTTTGTGCTCAAGATGGGGGTTAAGCATATGACAGGACCTAGAAAGAAGTAAAAAGATAATAAATGTATGAAAAGTGCGATAAGTACGAAATGTGTGAAACGTGCGAAATGTACGAAACGAACGATGATGAAGATAAGAATTATTACCTTGATATGCGTATGATGTGTGATCACATGCGATAGTAAAGAAAATGTTTTAATGAATGAAATGTAATATAATGTTTTTATAAAACTAGAATTCACTCGGCAACACTGACTTTCATGTGTTTCCAGTTGGCAGGTAATTGTTGCTGAGGATGGCACGGGACAGCTACTTGGCTCATTTTGGAAGACAAGCTTTTGTATAATGTTTTTGCATTGTAATGTGAATGAACGATGTTTTGTAATGAATGTTGTATTATTTTGCAAAAGCGATTATTTTAATATAATAAAATGTTTGTTTAAATGTTTCCGCTGCAATGTTTTATTAAATTTAATATAATTATACATTTTACGTGCGATGATTGACCAGTTGTGAGCGTCCCGGGAACGGGATATTACAGTATTAAAAAGATAGTTACCGATAAATTTTATAAAAATTAAAAACGATAATAAAGCTGCAAACTTTAGTAATATAAATGAGAGAATTATTGAAACAAAGAAAAATAATCGAAAACCAAACGAACCTGGATAATCTCCAATGCTTGAATGGTTCAATCCTTACTTTTTGATCTTGCTTTTTGATTTATTATTGCTCTCTAATCGTATTAAAAAGCTCCAAAGTTGAATAAGAATAGAATGATTTGTCTCTTTTTATTTCTTATGTGTTTCCATATGTATATCATCCTCCAAGGCTGTAGTCTCTTTTCTTTTATATCCATTAGGTTTTATTTTCATTCCGTGCATGTTCTCCTCATACGTGGGCTTCCAAATAAAAATTATGGGTCTTGCAATTAATGACACGTGAACCTTCAACTTGTAATCCATGAATGCATGTTCTCCTTTGTTGTAACTTAGGATCATAACAATTTGCTTCATTTTAGCTCCTCTCTATGTGGACTACATAAGCAATTCAAAAATTGAATTAATTCATGGGTTTACTGATAATTGTCACACCCCAACCTTGACAGTGAAATCGTCCAGATTTGAGGGTTAAGATTGTTCACAGCCACATAACGCTATCATTTAATCAAAATATTATTATCATAAGTTCCAAATGTAAATTACAACCATAAGTCTCAAATAAAAAGATAAACATAACATAAGATGAATAATCCAAAACAATTTATTCAATTATCTAGGTCCAAATCCTAGATGTGAGCAAACTTCAAAAGATAACTTCAAGCTTGGGCATTTCCTGAAACATGTTAAAAATAAAGTGTCAACTTTGAAAGTTGGTGAGTTTCCAAGGTTTAATATACATAAATATATCAAAAGGTTTACAAGTAGCAATTCATGTCAAAGGTTATGAGTTATGCAAGTTTATAGAACACATATAGCAACAATCAAACCTTGACCAAAATTAAGATTACAAGTTTATAACAATTAGCTAAGTGTACTTTGTTCCCGTTAAGAACAAGTCATACGTCATCAAGAGCCAGCAATACATCGGTTTTAACACCAAATAGGCTTGTCAGACTCATAGATCTATGATGTCATCAGGCTAGCAATAAGTAATAATTGTCAACATATAATGCATCTCATATAAAGCTCACAATAACACAAATAACCATGACAAAATATAAATATGAATTACAAATGCGTTACAAGTATAAAACATTTACAAGTGTAAGTTTGATAAGATTAACATGTTTCATCCCAAAAAGGTGTGAAATAATATTAAAATGGGGTAATGAAACTCATATGATCAATAAGTATATAATTGATGATTAATAAGAAAAATAATTGTCGTTCCAACGTAATCTTTCACGAGGTACCTAAACATATATATATATAAGGTTTGAGTTTAATGATACGTCTAACGATTTAACGAGAACTAGGGTTTCAAAAAGAATTTGGGGTTTTAATAAATAATACTTAATAATGAAAACACTTATTTTAATTTTAAAGAAAAGGATAAAACCGATTAAATAGTTTGTCACAAAGAAATGAATTTATAATAATTAACAAAGCTTGAATATAAAGTGTAAACATCTTTTTATATTTATTGTAAAAAAATATGATTGTAAACGATAGCATTTGAACTAATAACAATTTTAGTGATTTACATCATTATTTAAAATCTATTTTCAAACAATAACCTAAATATAACCTTTGTTTTATAGAAATATCAAATTATTTAAAGAAAAAAATTTACAGAAATTATTTACGTGACTTTAAAATAAATACAGCTTATAAAAGTTGATTTTAATAATTTTCAATAATTTTCTATATTTTTTAGGAGTTGAAAAAGTCCTTAAAAATTAATGGAGGTTGTCGGGTTCGAAACCGGGATCTCAAGTATGGGATGTGGGTGTGGAACCAGTAAACCAAGGCCTTGGTCATAATATAGATTGAATTTGGGGTTTAATGATATGTTTAACGATTTAACGAGAACTAGTGTTTCAAAAAGAATTTGCGGTTTTAATAAATAATACTTAATAATTAAAACACTTATTTTAATTTTAAAGAAAAAGATAATACCAATTAAATAGTTTGTCACAAAGAAATGAATTTATAATAATTAACAAAGCTTGAATATAAAGTGTAAACATCTTTTTATATTTATTTGTAAAAAAATTATGATTTTAAACGATAACGTTTGAACTAATAACAATTTTAGTGATTTACATCATTATTTAAAATCTATTTTCATAACAATAACCTAAATATAACCTTTGTTTTATAAAAATATCAAATTAATTAAAGAAAGAAATTTACAAAAATTAATTACGTGACTTTAAAAATAAATAAAGTTTACAAAAGTTGATTTTAAAAATTTTCAATAATTTTCTATATTTTTAGGAGCTAAAAAAGTCCTTAAAAATTAATGGAGGTTGTCGGGTTCAAAAAAGTTCATTGTATTATGTATTTTATAAAAACTTTATTTTTAAAAAGTGTGTTTTAATAAAAAATAGGTTTTCTATTTATTAAATTATATATTTTTTATTTGAAAATGGTAAAGTATTCATTATTATTATTATTATTATTATTATTATTATTATTATTATTATAAAAAATGAGAAAATAAGTATGATAAGACTTACAACTGTTTTATGTTTATTTTAGTTTTTTATAGATGTATATATAAACTAAAAACCTATTAATTAAATGGATTATAGTTAGCAAAAACACAAAGAGTTAGATTATAATATTTTAATATTAAATATAATTAAAAATTATATATACGTAATAGTTCAAAAATAAAACAACTATACTATTTATAACTCTTTTATCTAAATAGTTTCATTTTCAGACATTCGTTTTATAATTTTTTATTAAAAAATTATTTTTTTTCAAAATCTTTTTTTATTTAAACTATGATTTGTAATTATTTGTGTTGTTTCAATAAGACTGTTTTTAAAATTTTCACCTTTATATTTTTTTAGAAACAAAACGATTAAAAATATTTGCTTAGAAAAGTTTAGTGTTTTAGAAAATCTTATATTATATAAAAAAATTATTATTTAGATTTTAATTAAAAGATGTAATTTATAACTTCCTTAATAATATATATATATTTCAAAAATATAGTTTGATTTCAAAAAAATCTAGATAAGAGAGATAACTATAGCAATTAATAAAATTAATTTTTAATGACAGAGAGAAACTTATATTAGTATTTAAATTACTATAATATCTTTTGAAGAGAAAATCAATGTGTGAATATATAAAAACAAAACGACTTAAAATAGTTTTAGAAAATACTATATTATATAAAAATTTTGTTCTTTATTATTTAGATTTTAATTAAAAGATGTAATTTTTAACTTCCTTAATAAAATATATATTTTTAAAAAATATGGTTTGATTTCAAAATAATCTAGAAAAGAGAGATAATTATATCAATTAATAAAATTAAATTTTAATAAGAGTGAGATAATTGTATTAGTATTTAAATTACTATAATACCATTTGGAGGGAAAATCAATGTGTGAATATATAAAAATTTGACAAATGGCAAAAAGATGGGTTAAAAATGACAAGTGGGAAAAAACTTTCTTTTATTAGTATTGATAGATTAAAGTTTCGGTTTCAAGTTCGATCACCTTCATGACCGAGATAAAATCCAATTAAACCTTGCGTTTAGGTTTGAAACGCTTCCCCGATTCGTTTGGTATCCTTTGCCCTCAAATTGGTGGTCATTTTGATCGGCCTTGGGTCTCACCGGCGTTCGGCCGGTGGTAACCGGAATTATTCACCGGAATCACGGGAAGGAAAAGGGGCGGGGGATTGGGTTGTAAATTAACATTTACACTTTGGTCCCTCAACTTTTAATTTGTTATTATTTATGTGAATAACTTTCTTTTTAAAGTTTATAAAAATGACATAACACCACCTAAACTTAATTAACCTTAAGTTTTAATTATTTTACAACTTATTAGGTATTTAACTCTTATAAGTTATTATTTCTATTATTATTATTATTATTATTTATTATTGATATTGTTATTATTATTATTACTATTATTATTTTTATTATTTATTTAATTAATTTAAAACTTTTTCAAATTAAACAAAGAATCAAGCATGAATAACCCACAAAGTTTCATAAATAGTCCTTACAAGCACATAACAACATTAACTTTTAATTTAGCGAAAACCCAAAAGGTTACAGTCTCCCCAACTTTTAATAATTTTGTCCCGAAATTAAGAATGAAACTATATGAACAAATGCAGGTATTTCTTTTTCATATGTTCCTCACGCTCCCAAGTAAATTCAGCTCCACGCTTATTCTTCCAGCGAACCTTGACGATTGGCGTAGTTGTGGTTCTAGTTTTCTTCATAATACGATCCATGATTTCAACGGTTTTCTCAACAAAGTGTAATGACTCGTCAATCTGGATGTCGTCCAACAGGACATGTAAACTTTCGTCAGCCAAACACTTTTTCAAATTTAAGACATGAAAAATAGGATGAACTCTACTAAGGTCGGAAGGTAATTCTAGTTTGTAAGCCACTTTCCCAATCCTTTTTAGAATCTTGAAAGGTCCTACAAATCTTGGAGCTAGTTTTCCCTTCTTTCCAAAGCGAACAATACCCTTCCATGGTGAGACCTTAAGAAGAACCAAATCCCCAACTTGGAACTCCAATGGTCTATATTGCTTATCGGCATAGCTCTTATGTTGACTTCTCGCCACTTCAAGGTTCTTGCAAATTATGGAGACTTTGTCGGTCGTTTCTTGTATAAGTTTAGGACCAGTGATGAAGTTTTCACCAATATCGGTCCAGCAGATGGAAGAGCGACATTTACGCCCATAAATCGCTTCGAAAGGTGCCATCTTAATACTCGAGTGGTAACTATTGTTATACGAAAATTCCGCAAGCGGTAAATGCGTATACCAGTCACCACCAAAGTCAAGGACACACAGACGTAGCAAATCCTCCAAGGTTTGGATGGTTCACTCGGTTTGACCGTCCGTTTGGGGATGGTAACCCGTGCTTAGATCCATTTGAGTACCCAAGAGTTCTTGCACAGACGACCAAAAATGCGAAGTGAAACGAACGTCTCGATCGGATATGATATGCAAAGGTACCCCATGACGACTCACAATTTCATCAATATATATACGAGCCAACCTTGATGTTTTGTAAGTGTCACGTATGGGTATAAAATGTGCTGACTTGGTCAATCGGTCAACGATCACCCATATGCTATCATGCCGACGAGAGGTTCGGGGTTGTTTGGTTATGAAGTCCATGGATATGTGTTCCTATTTCCATATAGGAATCTCGGGTTGTTCAAGTAATCCACTTGGACATTGATGTTCGGCTTTAACCTTCGTACATGCAAGGCAATTAGCTACATAAGTCTTTATGTCCTTCTTCATTCTAGGCCACCAATATTGACCATGCAAGTCCATATACATCTTATCGGAGCCAGGATGAGTAGAATAACGAGTTTGATGAGCTTCATTCATAATAAAGATACGAAGGTTGTCATGTTTCGAAACCCAAATTCGATTCGCGAAATACATCAACTTATTGGGTTTTGTTTCCAATTAAGCTAGAAGGTTATGCTTTGATTCATCCTTCATTCTTCCTTCTTTTTGAACCACTTGTTGAGCCTCTGAAATACTAGTCTCTATGTCGCTTTCAATCCTCAAATTTTGTAGCAGCACGGTGGTCTCCTTGACATCTAAACGGATCTCGGTATCGAATTCTCCCAAAGAGTCAAACCATTGTTTCTAATCACTAATTTATTGAAATGAGACCATCTTGTTATGAATCTTTTGACTTGGTGCATCAGCTATGTCATTTGCCTTACCAAGATGGTAACGAATGTCACAGTCGTAATCACTAATCAACTCAACCCAACGATGTTGTCTTATATTAAGATATTTCTGATTAAACACGTGTTGAAGGCTTTTGTTATCAGTGTAGACTATACATTGTGTACCATAAAGGTAATGTCTCCAAATCTTTAAGGCAAAAACCACAACACCAAGTTCGAGATCATATGTCGTGTAATTCACCTCATGAACCTTTAATTGTCTTGATGCATATGCTATGACCTTTCCTCATTGCATGAGAACACAACCAAGGCCTTGTTTAGATGCATCACAATACACGGTGAAATCATCGTTTCCATCGGGTAGGGTCAAGATGGGAGCATTGCACAACTTATGCTTTAACGCTTCAAAAGCTTCCTTTTGCTCTGGCCCCTACTCGAATGGTTTATTCTTTTGATTCAAGGAGGTAATCGGCTTCGTGATTCTCAAAAAGTTGGCAATGAATCGCTGGTAATAACTAACAAGACCAAGGAAGGAAGGAACTTCAGTTGGAATTATAGGAATACACCAATTTTTCACACCTTCCACCTTTGCAGGGTCAACATGAATTCCTTGGCTATTCACCACGTGTCCTAGAAATTAAACTTCCTTGATCTTAAATTCACACTTTGAGAACTTCACGTACAAGTGTTCCTTCTTCAACAATTCAAGAACCAGTCGCAAGTAAAGTTCATGATCGGTATTGGACTTGGAATAGATAAGTATGTCATCAATGAAAATGATCACGAACTTATCTAGATAACGCTTGCATACTCGATTCATGAGATCCATGAAGACAGTAAGAGTATTTGTTAAACCAAAAGGCATAACCATGAACTCATAGTTCCCATATCGAGTACGGAACGCAGCCTTTGGGATATCATCGTCATGGACTCGCAATTGATGATAACCAGAATGTAAGTCAATCTTCGAGAAAATGACAGCTCCTTGAAGTTGGTAAAAAAGATCATCGATACAAGGAAGAGGGTAGCGGTTCTTGATGGTAAGCTTGTTAAGTTCGCGATAATCGATGCACATATGAAATGATCCATCTTTCTTCTTCACGAATAGAATAGGTGCACCCCAAGGTGAAGAGTTAGGACCAATAAAACCCTTATCAGATAGTTCTTGAAGTTGACTAGCTAGCTCTTGCATTTCCGATGGTGCAAGGCGATATGGTGACTTAGCCACGGGTTTGCTCCTGGTATCAAATTGATTTTAAACTCAACTTCACGCACGGGAGGTAAACCACGAAGATCATCGGGAAACACTTTGGGAAAATCTCGTACAATCGGGACATCCTTAAGATTTTTCCCATTGACTTTTGTGTTGACCACATAGGCCAAGAAAGCCATATAGTTCTTGCTTAAGCATTTTTGGGCTTGCATGCAAGACATGAGTTTAAGCCATTTGGAGGATTTTTCACCGAATACTTTCAATGTATCCCTAGAAGGTAACGGAATACGAATGCACTTCTCAAAACAAATGATCTCGGTATGGTGTTTGGCTAACTAATCCATACCAATGATAATGTCAAAGCTTCCAAGTTTCATAGGAATAAGATCGATAAAGAAATCATGTGCGTCGAGACTCAAGATACAATCACGAATAATTATATCTACGGTGATCGATTCTCCATCGACGACTTCAACGGTGAGAGGTATTTCTAGTTTCGTATGCTTCTTAGCAAGAATGATTTCAAACTCTAACGAGACAAAACTTTTGTCAGCTCCAGAATCAAATAGAACGTAGGCATAAGTATTATTAACAAGGAACATACCGTTCACCACATCATTGTTTGCTTGTGCTTGGTTTGCGTTGATTTTGAAAGCACGTCCTAGGGCTTGTGGAACATTACCCGCAAGACAAGGGCATTGTGGGCTGAAGTGACCAGGTTCCTCACAATTGTAGCAAACACGATTTGCAACCATCGCGACATTATTAGGTGCACGGTGACAAGTTGCCACCAAGTATCAATATTTACCACACAAAGTACAGATGCGGCACGGAGCGTTTCTTGGATGATGGTACCTACAAACGTTGCACATAGGTTGAGGAACAACATAGGCCCTAGCTACAGGTACTTATGCCATGGGTGCAGCCATAGGTACAAGTTGTCTTTGAGGTGGTTTGGGTGCAGCCACAGCATAGTTACGAGCCGGTGTGAACTTGCATTTCTTCTTGTTGTTATTTTTGTAAGAAGTTTCAGCTTTGGTCTCCTTAACAGCTCTAGTTACCATCTTCTCCACCTTCTTAGCACCCTTCACAGACATGGTGCCCGCTCGTATATGATTCTCGGTGAGTTGAGCTGTGATAGTGATGGCTTTCTCCAAATTTGTGGGTTGACTACCCACCACAACATCTTGGATTTGGGGTGGTACCCCTTTGATGAACTTCTCAATATTGCGAGGAACGGTGTCGACCATATGGGGCAACAATATGCTCAAATTGTGATGCCTAGTTGAGTAGGCCAAGTGATCACCACCATCTTGCTTAAGGTTCCAGAATTCCTCCTCTAGCTTTTGCAATTCACTCCTTGGGCAGGACTTTGAGATAGCAATGTTCTTGTACTCATCCCAAGTGAGTGCTAACACAACATCAGCACCACGATTCCTTTTCTCGTTATTCCACCAAGTAAGCGCCCTTTATTGGAGCATACTAGTGGCATAACGAACCTTGAGCGCCTTGGGACACTCACAGTTAATAAACGTATTCTCCATGCTTTTGAACCACTCGAGAAGAACAGTGGCTCCTTCCTTTCCACTATAGCTAGTGGGCTTGCATGAACTAAAGTGTTTGAAAGTGTAGGCTTGATTGTTGCGCCCTTGGTTCGCGCTATTTTCTCCTTGACCATTTCTATTGTTGCTAGAATTAGTCATCAAAGTGTTATTTAGTTCAGCAACCATGGTTGGGATAATGGCAGCCATTTGTCGTGCAATCATGGCGGCTAACTTGCGGTCGGAACTTTCACGCTTTCCATGGTGATGAGACATGTTGGATACAAAATAAGTTACTCATGGGAATTTGGATATAAAAGGATAGTAATTCAAATAAGGATTATTAAGAGTTGTAAGGCATATGGAATTGTTCCATTTGGTAATGCATTAACATTTTAAAACGTTGACACGTCAAGGTAAATTGATCCATTTGCCTTAAAAACTTGTGTATGTTGACCATAGTTTATCACTCATCCCAGAAATCCCCAGGTAAGCATGACTAGTCCCGTAGGATTTATGCGAAATGCTTACCTTAGCCCGAAAGTTTTTTTTCTAGAAAATCCAGAATACAAGTGTCCATGTGTCATACAATATTTCTTAGGTTCATGAATTTAAAACCTTGATGAGATTTTCATAGATTAGACAAAAAGTCTAAGGAATTAAACCCACGATATAAAGCGTACGATCCCACATATCTTCTAGAATAAGTTTAAGAAGTTTCATTTGTCGGAGAGAATTAAAAAATCAAGAATAAGTTTACGGGAGACAAGCAACAAATTTTAGTCAATTCAAGACAACCTAACTAAAGGCAGCAAATTGCACATAAAAAGGCATCCCTAATTAGATAGCATCATGTAGCATGCAACAATATATATTTACAAGAATATAAAGATTCTACTATAAGGTTCATGCATCAACTATAGTCTAGGTCACCATATCTAATAACCTAAATCCCTATAGTTATGGGCTCTGATACCAATATGTCACACCCCAACCTTGATGGTAGAATCGTCGAGATGTGAGGGTTAAGATTGTTTACAGCCACATAACGTTATCATTTAATCAAAATATTATTATCATAAGTTTCAAATGTAAATTACAACCATAAGTTTCAAATGTAAATTATAACCATAAGTCTCAAATAAGAAGACAAACATAACATAAGATGAATAATCCAAAACAATTTATTCAACTATCTAGGTCCAAATTCTAGATGTGAACAAACTTCAAAAGATAATTTCAAGCTTGGGCATTTCCTGAAACATGTTAAAAATAAAGGGTCAACTTTGAAAGTTGGTGAGTTCCAAAGTTTAATATACATAAATATATCAAAAGTTTTACACGTAGCAATTCATGTCAAAGGTTATGAGTTATGCAAGTTTATAGAACACATAGCTACAATCAAACCTTGACCAAGATTAAAATTATAAGTTTATAACAATTAGCTAACTATACTTTCCCATGATGAACAAGTCATACGTAATCAGGAGCCGGCAATACATCGGCTTTAGCACCAAATAGGCTTGTCAGGCCCATAGGTCTATGACCTCGTCATGCTAGCAATAGGTAAAATTTGTCAACATATATTGTATCTCATATAAAGCTCACAATAACATAAATAACCATGACAAAATATAAATATGAATTGCAAGTGTGTTACAAGTATAAAACGTTTACAAGTGTAAGTTTGATAAGATTAACATGTTTCAAAATAATATTAAAATGGGGCAAGGAAACTCACATGATCAATAAGTATATAATTGATGATTAATTAAAAAATAATCGTCGTTACAACGTATTCCTTCATGAGATACCTAAAGATA
>BJCM01091522.1:0-11729 GCA_018326385.1 Flaveria bidentis | reverse complement strand
ATGAGAATTTCAAGAAAAGGGGTTTTGGAGGTTTACACAAAAGAATACAGAATTCCAATTGAATTGTATGCAAATATTGACATCACTTGCTTGTCAAAAGATACTTTGGAAAAGATAAATAATATGGAGATCAAAACAAATGAATCTAAACCGGAGCAAAGCATCTTGCCAAAAAGTTCAAGTCTGCTATTGTCAATGCATTGAAGGAACAAGAGTTATACAAGAAAAAACCAATGTTCAAAGTTAAAGAAGAGCCTGAGGATTACTTTAATTGATGAAGGATGCAGATAGAAGATAAAGATTGAAGACTGAAGATAAAGATTGAAGATTGGAGTCAGAGATTGAAGATAGAGACTGATGCTGAGAAGACAAAGAAAAAAAGAACAAGCCAAAGATTGAAGACTGAAGACAATGTAAATCTTAGGAGGAGTATTGTTAGAACCCTTAGAAGATTAACATTTAGTCTTTTATTGTCTATTTTATATTTTGTACTATTATAGGGACTAGTTTTGTAAATTGTTAGTTCCTTAGTTTCTAGTATAAATAGCTTAGACTAGAGTAGAATTAGCGGGGTGAGTATTTGTTGTTAACTGCTTTCTTACTCTTGTAATTGTCTTTGCTATATCAATGAACTGTGAATATTGTTGATATTGCTTGATTTGATTACAATTGTTTGTGTTTCTTTTTTATTGTTTACATAAATCATTACAGATTGAATCAATTGATCCTATTATAGTGCATTCCCTCGAACTTCCGAAGCTGAAGTCAAAGCCTTGGAAGAACAAGTTAAATCTTCCGAAGCTGAGATGGAAGCTGCGGAAAGTCTGTTCTTCTTGTCCGAGGATCTAATCATCACAAATGCAATTCTTGAGCTGGCATCTGAGGTGAATAGTGAGGACTTTCTCAACCGACCCCTAGCTTAGACAACTTCACTCTCTCCATCCACCATGTCTCAACCTGAAACCTCCATCCAAGAACCACCAAAGTCTAGCACTTCCAAAAATGATAAAGGCAAGAAGAAAATGATAGCAGAAGAGCTTTAGGAGGAAAAGAGGATTGAGAAGCTCGAAGGAAAAGGTAGAATCCTAACTAGGAAGTTGCTAGCTGCTAGTTCCAAAGCAGCTGCAGCCAACCATAAAGCAGTCATCATCAAGAAAAGGGTGGAGATCATTGATAGGCTCATCATGCTTGGAGCTGTCAGTGAAGATATACTCCAGCTACCACTAGCGGAGTTAGTAGAGCTAGTAAAGGAAACCATGCTGTAGATTGAACAAAGGGAGGAAGCAACAAGGTTGGCCTTAGAGGAGGAAAGAGAAAGGGAGAAGAGGGAAGCTTATCTGCAGCTCAGGGAGGAAAGGATATCTTTCCTAACCTCCAAGGGTTTCTCTCTTCAAGAATTATCTCCACATGATAATTACACTATCCTATGGATCTTCAACAAAGAGCAGGATCAACTGGAGAAAGAGAGGAAGAAAGCTGTGAGTGAGAAGTTGAGGGAGAAGAAGAAAAGAGAAAAAGAAGCTGGGGTCACTATCACCAAAAAGATAGGTGAGAAAGCCTAGATGAAGGATTATCTTCAGGATCATGGCTTCTCTTGTATGCAGGTGGGACCTATGTCTGAAAAGACACTCTAGTGACATGTCAGGGACATCAAGGCTGACATTCTCTTGTGAAAGAGGAAAGAGATGTACAGAAGGATACAGGGGATGATGTTCAAACCAACACCTCAACCCCAACCTACAACCCAAACTCAACCCCAACCTCAACCTGAACTTTTCCCATTTCCTTTCCCTATCAAAACTAAACCCATTTCCGAACCTTACACCCATGAACCTACACCAACCACCATACCGATCGCATCACCACAACCACCTCAATTAATCATCCCTCAACGTAAAACCTTACCCAGAACCCAAACTCCATTACCTACCCAACAACCATCCAGACCATCCCCTCAGGCTTCTAGACATCTCTTCTTAGAGGAGTTTAAGGTGATCAAGATAAAGCTTAACAAATGCACAACCTTGAGTGACATCTCTTGTGAGGAGGATTCTATCAAGCTGACTTATATTGATGGATCCTCATGTTCCCTCACAAGAGATCAATTCCTTGAACTACCAAGAGGAACATTGGACCATGTTGTTAAACTCCTTGAAATCAACTCTGACTCACTGAATGATAAAGCGAAGAAACTAAGAAGAAAGCTGATGACTCTACTAGATACAAAGAAAGAAGACAAGGTTCCTAGTCAGACCCTTGTGCCTAGAAAGAAAATTGTTTAGTGGAGGTTCGATGAAGCCTCTCACAAGTTTGTTGTGGAGAGAGAGAATGGAGAGAGCAACACGTTGAACACCTATTCCTTGCTACACTCTAGCAGATTAGATATTGCTGAGTTAGCAGAGAAGCCATTCTCCAATCCCTCTAACTCTGAAATAGCTACTCACATCAGAAATCATTTAAGCAGCCTTTATCTTGCTGGGCTAACTACAAAAGCTAAGAATGAACAGGAGTTGAAGCTGAGAGAGAAGGAAGACAAGGAAAGGTCAACCACCAAAGGCAAGGCCTTCCTAAAGATGGTGGAAGTTCCTAAATTGGAAACAATAGTTAGATGGGAGTATGACTATAACTGCCGTAAACTAACTCTCTACAGAGGACTCAGCAGAGTGTACACATCATTCAAAGTAATAGACTAGATCTCCTTTCTACGAATGATTTGTACAAACTTCTTAGCACCACTTCCGGGAAGAACAAAGTAACAGATAAGTATCTGCTTTCCTTGGTGTTGGAAGTTTTGAGAAGCAGGAACAAGTGAGGTTTTGGTAGCATTAGCCTAGGGGGAGTTTGTTGGATCAAGAAAAAGGCTGGTGTAACCAAAACCAAACACTTAGACTTTTTTTGGTACAACTTGTAAAGGAACTCTGAAGCTAATTATGGAACTTCCAAAGGATATGGAGTTCTTCCGAAGACAAAGTGCAGAATCAACTTCCAAAGGAAAAGCTCCAATTTTCGAAGAAAAAGTCTTCTCTTCCGAAGTTCAAGACTTAGAAGAATTCAAAGACAATGACTTTCGAAGTAGAAGTCCCCAAGCCACGGAAGAAGCATCCTCTTCTGAAGTATAAAAGGCTTCGGAAGAAGTATAAAAGGCTTCGGAAGAACTTGTTCTTCCGAAGCCAATTAACCTTCGGAAGATGCTGCTATGAACCAGTGGACATAGAATGGTCTATGACATTCCGTTGCAGACCTCTGATACTGGGTGATGTTTTCCTAAAAGGCCATGCAGTTGACCATACTTTATTCCACTGTTCACCTTTATATGTTAGTATAAGTTGCCAAATTTAGTTGGTGATATAAGGTTGTCATGGACCTGTCATGACTACCATATCTTAGATAAGACATTATCTAAGATACCTTAAACTATAGCTTTGTAGCATCTGCCTTAGTTAGAGGATTCCAGCTGGTATCGAAGTATATCCGACTGTAGATTGTAGTATATATACTTTCTCATTGTAACTCTTGTAGTAAGCTTGTGAGAGTCTTGTAAACTTTGAGTTGAGAAATAATATATACAAGTATCTTGAAAATTATTCTCTTGTGTTTTCTTTGTGCTATTTAGTATATTATAATCATCTCTTAGAAGTACTTTGTGTCTTGAGTGTTTGTGAGTAAAATACTTGTGTTGAGTATCAAAACGAATCCTGCATAAGTTTACTTGGTTCCCATTATGAACAAGAATATGTCACTAGGAGCCGGCAATAACCTCGGATTTAGCACCAAATAGGATTGTCAGACCCATAGATCTATGACATCGTCAGGCTAGCAATAGTTAATAATTGTCAACATATAATATTTATCTTATAAAACTTACAAAATTACAAATAACCATGACAAAGAGTAAAGATGAATTGCATGTGCAGTTACAAGTATCAAGATGTTTAAAAGTGTAAGTTTATATGTTAACATGTTTCACCCCAAAAATGTGTGAAATAAAGTAAAAGGGGCATGAAAACTCACATGATATATATATATATATATATATATATATATATATACACACACACACACATATACATATATATATATACATATATGTACATATATATACACATATATATACACACACACACATATATATATATATATATGTATATATATATATATGTATATGTAGGATGATAATAAGAAATAAACGATGCTCCAACGATTTCCTTTTTACAAGTACCCTAACATATATATTTCAAGGTTAATCTTGAGACAATATTAACGATTAAACGCGAACTAGGGTTTTAATGGGAATCTGGGGACTTTGTTATTCTTTTTAAAATATATTAATTTTAGAAATTTTTATGTTTATAATGAAACCGGTTAAATAAAATTAGCGACATAAAATAACATAATTTATAACAACGAACTTATTAAAGATTTAGTACCAAGTGTGGAAAGAAAAATAATTAATTTAATATCTATTTACGATATAATGTAGTTAAATAATCAATTGAATAATTCATTATTTAAAGTATTAATAACATGTAGATCTAAAATTATTTGAAATAATCTAAGTTTGATCTGTAATGTTTTATAACATTAGGATTACCTAAACTAATTATTCATGTGTGATGACTTTGTTATTCTTTTTAAAATATATTAATATTAGAATTTTTTATGTTTTAAAATCTTTAATAAAACATTTAAAAATATCTGAAATGTTTTAGTTCACAAAACAATTTTGATTTTAAATAAACTATATATTAAAACTTTATGAAAATTAAAATGGTTCAAAAACTACATAATTAAGAGCTGTAACTAGTTGGGCAGAAGCCCATATCTTGTTAAATGGCCCCTTTTATTTTCTAAAAACATTAATTACTCAAAATCCCCCAAATTCTTATGAACCTTAATTTGATTTGCTCCAAATTGAACCCCAATTTGATGATGACCACTGTAATAAACATGGGGCTTTGATTTCCCATGTGATCATATTTTGATCCATAATCTTCTTGATTGATTCAAGTGTGATTATTCTAGAATAATAATTTGGTATTAGAGCCATTTTGGACCAAATTCATTGAAGATTTGAAGAGTTTTAGAGAGTGAAATTGAGGTTTTTGGTTGTTTTTATTCAATATCAATATTTCATTAATTCTGAATCAAATTTGAGTGTATTTGATATGGAATTTGATTGAACTTTTCTTGTTATTGGTTGGGAAAGCTCTGTTAATCATTAGATCTCAAATCCATTGAGATTTAGGCGACTTCAAATTGATTTCGTGTTGAAAAAGCCTTCCAGATTCATCCAGCGAAACTACATCTTCATCTAGCAAACTATAGCCTCTTCCGGCGAAACTACAAGTGTTTTACATTTTGTAGTTAATTTCAGCATCTCAGTGAAAGTAGTGATCTTGAACGAAAGTTCAAAAGTGCTTGTGTGCATATTACAAGTGAAATTGTTGTCGAACGTATCATTGAACGATAGTGCAAGCTTGTTTCGTGCGAAATTGTTGGTGAAACTAAGCAGTCTCAAGCATTTGGTTAGCAAAACTGTTGCAAAAATTTCCAGTGAAACTACTGTAGGCTCAGTGAAACTAGCTTTTACTGCGAAACTACAATTTCTGTGAAATTATAGTCTAGTCAGCAAAACTAGAATTTCAAAGATGACTTCTCTCCCCCTAATTGGGATTAATTAATTTCATCCCGATAAAGAAATATTCACTGATTTTAAAAGATTTATAAAAAAAATTTTGGGGAGAATTTAAAAAAATTGACCCTAGTTGCTAAAATGGCATAGAGTGACATTTAAAAATTTTTTTCTAGGGGAGAATTATTTTACAATTTTTGGGAAAATAATTTTAAGGGATTAATTGCAATAAAAAAAATTCAAAATGGATTTTGCAGAACTGTTTAAATCCTTCGAATCTCATAATCCCACAATTGCAATGTCGGTTTGATAATTTTGCAGCTTTAAAAAATAAAAGGATGTCTGGTTTTGTTGATCGTTTTTTGTTGATGGCAAACAATCTAAAGAGGTTTGATGCCCAATTGGGAAATCATGAACAAGTTCTGAGATTTCTTGATTCCCTCCCATCATAATGGAGCTCACACAGCAAGTCGATTAACGAGATAGAGGCTTTCTGGATTAGAAACTAATGAAGGTGATTAACAAACTAAAAGAAATGGAGTTGGATATCAAACGTCGTGAGTATTATGTAGTGGCATATCTAACTCCAAAGATCACTTCAAACTCCAATGATCACTTCAAACTCCAAAGAGAAACCAGAAGAGAGATTAATTCTAGAACCAATTCTGAAGGTTTACCGAAACCTGGAATTGAAGAGGTACAAGGGGAGCTTAAGCAGACATCAATTAGTAAATGTGGAGTTGAGTTAAAATGATGAAGTTTATGATGTTTAAGGA
The DNA here is from genome assembly GCA_018326385.1 of Flaveria bidentis. Lineage (NCBI taxonomy): Eukaryota > Viridiplantae > Streptophyta > Magnoliopsida > Asterales > Asteraceae > Flaveria > Flaveria bidentis. The sequence continues at coordinate 5,321 of BJCM01091522.1, read as the reverse complement.
AGAGGAATGGAAGCGAAATACTAGAGATTGCAACTACGAGAAGGCTTTTATTGCTGAAAGAGTCATCCTGGATCTTCCATACCAGACAGTTCAAGATATGTGTTCTTTTGCTTGCAAAATTCGTTTATTGGGTGTGTATATAGCTAATAGGTTAATTTTAAATAACCAAACAGAATTAACCACCATAAATGCAAAACTTAAAAGAATGAAGCCAAGTATTTCATAAAATTAAATGAAGCTTTAAAAGAAAATGATCATTTAAAACGAACTCTTCTTGAAAGAAATGTTGAAATTAATCTTTTAAACAAAAGAGTCACCTTGGCTGAATTTGAAACAAATAAGCTTAAAACAAAGCTTGATAGATGGACCATATCCGGAATGAAACAGGAAGAGCTACTATGTAAACAAAGGGGAGCTAGTATTAAAACGGGAGTGGGTTATGGTGAAAATCCATATGTCTATCCTCCTCCTAGCACCTATTGTTATTATCCTATTCCTCAACCTCATCCATCTAATGATTTGATTGAAGCTACAAAAACTAATAGTTTAAATGGAGGTTTAAGCAACATTAATCTGAAAGAGGTTAGAGATGTGTAGGATTCTCCTGTAGGTTTTGGATTCCTCAAGCAGCGATTTGATAACAAGATTAATGGCGATTCCACCTCTAGTGTTCCAAAGTGAATATCAGTTGCTTCTCCAATCTTCTTCAACAAATTCAAAACAAGTAACATTCCTTCATGTGTTACTGACAGGTTTGTTAAAGAATGAACAGTTGTCAAATCATCAGGCAATCAGAATCCTATAACCAAAGCTGACACAATAAGAGGTGTCAATCAAGATCCATTGGAGAAAGATATATGTATATGAGAATGGATAAGCTCAGATGATGAATCAAATACAGAGGAGCGTGTTGGTTCCTTACATATGAAGATATCTCCTGACATTGTCAAGTCTCAAAAGCTTCTAAAAGCTTAATCAAGACCAATACAGATCTCCTCTCCAACTGCAAGACAAGTCAGTCATCCATAAAAAACTCACTAAAAGAAGTTTCCATCTCTATCTATCATACCTCAACCTTTTAAAAGAGTTGAGAAGAAGTAGCACAATGTTACAAGCTCAAAGCACTCCTCATCCCCACCTGCACAACATAGGACTACAAAGAATCAAAAGCCTTTCAAGGCATGTTTTGAGTGTGGAGAAGGTCATGTGGTAAAGAAGTTCCCTCAAAGACTTGCTTCGAATGGTAAAGGCAAAGCAAATTGCTTCTCAAAATTTAAGTCTACAAAGAATATTCTATACGGTAAAGACAACATGAGTTACTTCTCTAGGTCAATAGGAAAATAGCGCACATCTTTGAACAGATGGATGAAAAACCCTTCATCCAAACCTTTGCATGTGAAGCTGGTTTCACATGATTCAAATATGAAAATGACCAAAGGTTCAAAACCAAATTCTTTTCCTTTCGGTCTTAAACAGAAAATGGTTTCCAAATTTAATTCATTCAAATCCAAATTAAATGAACCAAAACAAATTTGGCAAATTAAAAATAAGGATACTAATATCCCTGATTGTTTAAATGGTTGTGTGCAGAAGCAGGTTTCTTATATTGATGAAAAAGGAACTTTCAGGACTATGATGGCCTGGGTTCCCCTTTCAAACTAATCTGTTTATGAGTGTAGGAACAATTTAGGAGGACTACAAGTAATCTGGTTAACTCACAAAGATTGTTCCAAATTCAAATTTGAGGCGAAACAAACAAGTTAAGGTCATGGTATTTTATCCACAATCTAGTTTTTTATCTGCACAATCGTAGTTTTCACTTCACAATCACTGTATAGTTCTTGATAATTCATTTCTTATCTTTATATCAATGTAGCTTGGAAGACCTTCTTTGATAAATTTCTATTTTTGTATAGTTTTATAAAAAAAATAAAAAAAATTATAAAATAAAAAAATAGGTTTGTAAAAATAAAAATTTAGGGGGAGAGTATAGTAAATAAAAATGAAAAGAGAACTATGGTGAATAAAAATAAAAAAAGAACTGGGAACTTGATTCGAGATGACAAGAAAATGATTGTATATTTTCTTGTTATGCTTGTTCTTGCATGACTTGCATATTAAAATGAGAAATGATAGTAACCAATACTGTTATCTGATTTACATCTTATTTTTAATTGAAAATAATAGAAAAACAAACAAATTCTTTGATGATATGCTTGGTAGACTCAGTTTGAAGAATAAAGTACACAACTACATAATGATTTAAATTAAAATATATGCTTAAGGATGTCTGGATTTACGCAATCATTTTTTCCTGCATGAAAACCGAGTCCCAACAAAAATTGGATTGAGAATTAATCTTTCACCCACCATGATACAAATCATATAAGCCATATCTTGGGTCATGTTTGGTGTATTTATATGTCTTGTGTTTGTGCTAATCTCCTTTGCTGTACAATAGTACTGATCTGGAGCTCTCATCAACACATGATTAAATGGTCATCTCCTTTGTTATACGTGAGTATAGACCTAGAGCTCTCACCATTTTGGTCTAAGTTGTTTCAAATCATCTATACGATGAATCCATCATAGAATGCAATATTCTGTTGATAATCGCTTACACACTAATGCACAAGCCTTATTCTATAAAGATGGTAAAAAAATTCAAGAAATCCTAAGGTTGGTTGAGGGTTTTTGCCAAATGATTGTGGGGTCCTGGCTTTCTAAAGTATTTTAATCGAACCTTAACGAATCATCTGCTGCTTGTTGAAAAAGATAGGGCATGGATATAAGTGGACAAACATATCAGCAAGCATTATTGATCTGTTTGAGAATTTTAAAATCATTCAAAGACTGTGATTAGATTCAGTTATCAGTGTGATCTTATTGCTTGTCGATGATTAATTTCATCTTTGTGCTAAAGTATATCTCGAGGATGTGATCTCATGATTGATTCAGTTCTCGTTATAAAAAAATTAATAGATAAAAATGTTATAATAAATGTATATAATAAATGTATATAATAAAGAAATCTTAATAAATTTTCATTTCAAAGTTCTTTTAGGTCTTCCATATTATGCTAGTTACATTTTATTATTTTTCATGCATTTCATAGAAATTGCGCACAAACGAACACGGGTTCGCTTGTTTTCACACACAGATAAACACGAGTTTATTTTGTTAAAATGAAATGATCTAATTAGAATTGTCGAGATTGTGTTGGTGAATGTGTTTCAGATTTTTGCTGTAAGTGATGGCCGATCATCAGTTGAGCAGTGTACCTATCAGAGAACATGTTCCTCAAGTTTGCAGAAGATACCAAGCTAGGAATCCTCCTCCTAGATCTTCTGAAGCACTCAAGATTAGAGATTTGGGAAAGTTGTTTCAATATCCTTGCAAAGGTTGCATTCAAAAAAGAGGAGCACATAAATAGGGGAAGCTTATGAGATGAATAATCTTTCTGATCAAATTCAGAAAGCTTCAATTTGAAGATCTTTCTACCGTTGACTTATCGGTGCTGATTTTGTTTGAAGACATTGATAATGATAGACTAAGGGGGGGTATTGTTTGAGCTGTACAAGATAGTTTATATTATCAACACAGTCAAAGTCAACAATAGTCAACATTATGGTCAAATTCAATGCAAAAATCAAACCCGACACATTCGAGTCATAGAACCGAGACGAGACTTTAAAGATTTAGATGACTAGAAGTTTAATTGTAATAAATATATTTTGTGTGAACAAAATATATTTTATCAGGTTTTAGTCATTTTTATATTTTATATGTGGTTTCCACTAATTAGCCTAAGTCTAGAGGGTTAAGTACAATTAGTGAATATTAGTCTACACTATGAATAGGTCAATGACAATTAGGTTTGGGGGATGGTTGAATGACCAATTGATTGGGGGTTTCCACTTTGTACAAATTATATGCAATCAATAGAGATCGAATTGGGGTTTTAGTGTGTTTATCATATTTTGATCCATAATCTTCATGATTTGATTCAAGTGTCATTATATTGGGCTAACAAAATCATGTATAAGGGTGTATGATTCTTACGTGATTAGGATCGAATTAATAGAGATGGAACGAAGGACCAGTTATGACTGTGATGAACAAATATTCGATGTGTTGTTGATGATGATAACCAAATTAATCACATGTAAAGCTTCCAAGAGTGATCTCGACCAAAAGCCCTTTATCAATTGAAGTTCAGAGTGCCGAAATGGTGATGAACACCTCGATTGGAGGTTGCGATGAAGATGTAAATAGATTGCGATGAAATCGTGTTTGTTAGGTAAAATTGAAAGTGGTAATCGTTTAGAAATAGATAGACGATCGTTTAGGTTCAATTTATTGGATTATTATCAGTTTTTAATCCTTGAACGGTTACAAGATTGATGCCGACGGTTACCAAGCTCAAACGACACCTTTAGCCGACTTTAAAATCAAATTAAAGTGCACATAAACGTTTGAAACGTTTCCCTGTAGTGATATGCATCTTTTTGATTTTAATTTGAGTTTAATTTGACCGGTTTTGGTCTCGCCGACATTCGGTCGGAGGTGACCAGTGTGGTCGCTGGATTTACGGGGTAGAGAATGAGATGTGTAGAGATTAATGAAGAGCTGATGCAACCTAAACATCTTAAGTCTATCCTGCATGTTGCACAAGTGCAATGAACAAGAATGCTTAGGAAGTTTCACACATGCAACAGAAATACTCTAAGTGTGAAATCTTCCGAAGCCAAGACCAATATCTTCTGAAGCCAAATGTGAAGTCTTCTGAAGCCTCAGAGACAAAGTCTTCCAAAGCTTCAACTTAAGAAGACAGATTTCTTCCGAAAACTTTTGACACATGCTTTATCTGATCTACCGCTCCATAAAGCTGGACACCTTTCCGTTGCATCTCTGTAAAGTCACCAACTTACATGAGTTGGTGAAAAGGTCCATGCTTTTGGTAACTGTACATTAAGGTCTTGAGTCTGTAACTTTCTACTTCATGTACTTTATCTTTTTGTAATAGATAAGGATGTGAACTATGGCATGTCATAGTCACTAGTCAAAAGGCAATCTGCCTTTTGACTCTACAATTGATTTTGTTTGTGTCTAGTCAATTGTATCCAGCTGGCTTTCAAAGTATAGCCGACTGTAGGTTGTAGTATAAGTATTCCTTGTTCTTGTATCTTTCCATTATGCTTTGTAACACTTATAATAGAACTTGAGAAAGCAATATACTACAATCTTGAAAACCAAACATCATCTCATATGCTACCCTGACAACTCACCAAAGGGTCCTTTCATCACCTTCACAGAGACAC
>BJCM01091499.1:0-16342 GCA_018326385.1 Flaveria bidentis | reverse complement strand
TCCCATTCTCCTATGCCAAGAGATGGAGTCCTTCTCAGTAGCTTTGGACAAGAAGCATTGGACTTCACGATCCGTTGTGGAGGCCTTTGAGAGATCCAAAACATAAATATCATTATATCGTGAAGCTGACAATAAGATTTGGTCCTCCGGGATCACGTAGTCCTTCTTCAGAACGTAGCACTTCTTGTTGTCAAAGACTACTTTGAATCCTTTATCACATATTTGAGAAACTGAAAGTAAGTTATTTTGTAATTGTTGTACATAGTTTACCTTATGAAACTTAACTTTCTCATGTCCCACTTCACCTTGGGTTGTGATGTACCCGTCTTTGTTTCCAGCAAACGAAACATGCCCTCCTTTAATTTGTTTGACGTTTGATAAGAGAGATCTTTTCCCTATCATGTGCCTGGATGCTCCGCTATCTACAATCCACGTGTTAGTCTTAGCACTATATCGAACACACACATCATAAACTCAACCCATTGACCATTCGAGGTTGAGTGAATCTCAGATTTCTGTTTGTTCTCATTTTTAGACACTGAGGCAGACTTTTCTTTCCATAGTCCAGCTTTGTGTAGGGCCTGTTTATGATAAACAGATGACTGGCTGATGGATTGAACTTTGGGTTCACTATCCCTTTTTGGAGGCGTCACTGAGTTCCTCTTAAAAGAGCTAGGTGTAGATGCAGAAAGTTCTACTTTTCTCCTCGGTGTCTGATAATAAGGACAATAAGATGCTATGTGACCATACTCTCCACAATTATAGCAGGATCTACTTTCAACTTTACGGTTTCTATGTTTTGGTGAAGATGTAGATGTCACATGGTCGACCTTATTATGTTTAGATTGAGACACTTCTTTGTTAGATGTACGATTGGGTTTTACAAACTTAATTGCTTTACCTGGTTTTACATCTTTTATTTCTTGTTTACCCAGACTTTGACATGACGCTTGTGATTGATTAGGCTTTATAATCTTTTTGGGATCTGATTTGACTTTGTTTGACCAGACTTTAAATTAACCTTTTCAAACTCAATTTCTAGGTTAACACAAGGCATCTTTCCTTTTTCCTTTGAAGTGGCCTCCTTTTGTTTAGCATTAGATTCATTTGATTTACTTTCGGAATCTGGATATCCTTGATGGGGTTATTGTTAATCGGTTTACTTTTGGTGTACATCAAGGTCTCAGGTGGTGGTGGAACCAATTTGCATCCCAATCACTCCCAAGTGTTTCTCTCTCTCACTAAGTGTTAGACAATGTGTGATGAGCTTGTCTAACTATGCAGTTTTTGTTTTAAAGAGTTGACTTCTACTTCTAAAACTGCTTTCTGTGTCTTAGTGTCCTCTAGGGAGTTCACATAGTACCTAATGTCATTTTCTAGGTTAAAGGCAACTACCTCGGTTTCCCTAAGTTGTTTATTCAATAGGTCTACCTTTTCCTTGTAACTGTGCTCGTTTTGCTTTAACACTCTATTTGCCTCAGTGCACAATTCTAGGTCCTTTACTAAGCTATCATTATGATCTAATAACCTAGCAAATTTTAATCATATACTTTCTCTAAATTTATTACAATCTGAACAAGCATGATTATTAAACAGCTGATCAGTAGTACTTACCTGAGATGTTGAAGACGAATCAGCCATGAGTGCAGAATCTGTTATTTCTGGTTCTGGTGACGTTGATGTAGATTTTTCTTCTTCAGGCAGGTGGTTGACCACATTTGCAGCGTCTTTAGAATTTGACATTGCAAGCTCTACTGCTATATCTCCCTCACTTGCAGAATCATCATCAATGTCCTCCACACTAGCTATGTTGGACTCTCCCAGTAAGACGAACCAAGCTCCATTCCCGTCCTTCATCCTCATTAGCAGTCAAGGCTTTGGGGTCCTTGCTTGATGAAGTAGAACTACTAGATGTGGCTTTGTCCTGACGATTAAAGGACGAGAAGGTATTGCCATTACCAGTCTTCTTTGGCTTCACACACTCCTGCTTGAAGTGTCCCTTCTCACCACAGTTGAAACAAGTGACCTTTGACTTGTCAAAGCCAAAGGTTGTGTCTTTGGTAGCAACCAAGTTCTGTCCGGTCTTTTTAACAAACGTTTTAGCTCGTCGGATAGCACTTGCCAAAGCCCACATTATGTCCATACGTTCCAACTCCATTTCGTCCACGTGTTCATAATCCTCATCAGCCAGGTGACAATTTCCTATCTTTCTAGCAACTAGTCCATCATACGAGTGGACTACAACAACTAAGAGGTCCATGTGTTCTTTGGCCACCTCAACAGTCACGTTACCAAAGTTATCGGTCTTCAACTTTGCTGCATTAGCTTCAGGGATTATATACTGGGTGCCAGACGACCCTGACGTTCCGGACCCTGAAGTAGAAGGTTGAGCTGGACTTGTTGCGCTTGAGATGAAGGCTGTCTGCAGTGGTGCTCCAGATGTCTTTGCCGGAGGAGTAGCATTATAGAGTGGAGGATTATGATCGTAGTTGGCCTTTTGAGCTCTGTACTTCATCCTAAGCTCCTATTCTCTCAGTTTCAGAATGAAGTCATTTATATCTAACTTCAAGAGCATCCCATCTGAGATTTGAAATAAATGAAGCCCATTTCTCTGGTAGTCCATTAGCAAAGTTGGATACCTTATCCTCCATCGACGTAATTACTCCATGAGTGTGCATCTCACTCATCAAGTGGTAGAATCTGTCGATCACATCATCAAGGCATTCCTTTCCCATTGAAGAGAAGTTGTCAAACTCCTTCTTCAAGGCTTTGGCCTTAATAGCCTGGAGTGAGGCATTTCCATCATACCTCTTCTCCAACGCATCCCACAGTTTCTTTGCCTGAGTGTACTCCGAATACTGATGGAAGATATCTTTCGGAATAGACTGAGTGAGCAAACCATAGACTTTCTTCTCAGCATTGTGTTTTACCTTCTGAGCATCCAACATGACACTAAGTGTAAGTTTGACTCCGTCAGCACCTACATGCATGCTATACCCCGACTCTATTACCTCCCACAAATTTGTATCTACTCTATTTAAGTAGATTTCGAAACGTTGCTTCCATTGTGGGTAGTCATCTAACGTGATAAGCTTCGGGGCTTTATTGTGAATTCCCACTTCGTTCTCCAACAGCAGTAGATTCCGAATACGTGTATCTCTACTTGCTGTGTATGCTGAAAATTGGTCCTCCATTTCACTTAACTTTGCTATTTAACAAACTGCTGATGTATGCAAATGAAGGTTTGCGATTGGGCTTATTCGGGCGATTAAACAAATGCGGATGGTTCAATCGTGTGACTGAACAAATGCGAATGAGTCAGTTGTCCAAATGAACTAATGCGGTTGAACAGTCCGAATGAGGTTCTCAGTCATACGAATGAGAGTACGAATGAGTCCAGGTGTGCTATTGTAGAATGCGAATGACTCAGTTGTGCGATTGAGCCAATCGTGCGACTGAACTTGCTGAAGTTTGATAATTCGTAGGTTAAACGTGTTTTGGACATAAAAACTCGAATTTTAACAAACCCTAATCGTCGTATGCTGGAAAAACTAAACTTTAAGGTCAGGAAACGTCTAAGACTCCGTTAGACACAAAAAGATTGTGTTTTTGATTAAAGAAACACAATTTTTGTATCAAAACTGTTGAATCAACACGTAATCAAGAGCCAAAGCTCTGATACCACTTGTTTGGATTTGGTATTTGAATGAAACACCAACTGATTAACGTGTAACCAAATAATGCGGAATCCTATTTTTTGGCGATCCAATCAGTGAGAACGCACGTAGAGACAATAATGTATTGAATCTAATGTCAAGAATCGATTAGAAATCGATCTACAATGTTCTATGAACTTGGAGTACGAACTTAGAGGCTTCTAGACAGCTAGGGTACATCTGGAGTCGAAGTGGATTGAATGCTTTCGTTATTCCACGAATTAGTTGGTATTTATAGGTTATGGTTGCTCATTCGGGCGACTGAACCATTAACATGGTTCATTCGTGCGATTGAGCCATGCGGTTGATCCATTCGCACGACTGAGAGTTCAGTCGTGTGAATGAGTCAGTTGCATGAAGTTGTTCAGGCGTATGGACTATTTAGGCGCATAGACACTCAATCACATGGCCATTCGGATGCATGACCACTGTTGGGGAGCATGGTCTAGTCCGACGCATGAGAACTTTACTTAACCAAGTTTGAATATATTCAATATTATAACATTATGTATATCAATTCATACAATCACGAACCTATATAATCAAGTCAATATGCGTTACATAACTCATTAACAAAATATTAAACATTATAAATCACAATCAAACATTCTTATTTCATTAAGTACCCAATTTACATAAGTGCAAGACATTAAAGACATAATACATTGAGATCAGGATCTAGGTACATATATGTATCAACATTTTAATTCTTTAAAGCTACAAAATTATCAAACCGACGTTGTGCAATTGTGAGATTATTAGATTCGAATGATTTAAACAGTTCTGCAAAAGCCATTTTTATTTTGATTATTGCAATTTATACTACCAAGAGTATTTTTCCCAAAAAGTGTACAATAATTCCCCCCCCCCCCCCGGAAAAAATATTACTTTTAAATGTCACGCTAGACAATCTTAGCAACTGGGGTCAAGCTGTGAACATTTCTATATCGGGATAAACTCAATTAATCCTAACTAGGGGGAAAAGTCATCTTTAACATTCGAATTTCGCTGAAGAAATGATAGTTTCGCCGAAATTTTAGTTTCCTAGAGCCAGTTTCGCTGTGAACTCTAGTTTCGCTGAGTAGACGGTAGTTTCGCTGGAAATTTCGGCAGTAGTTTCGCTAGCCAAATGCCTAAAACAGTTTTGTTTTGCCAACAAGTTCGCACTAAAGAAGCTTGAACTATCGTTCAATAATACTTTCGGCAACACTTTCGCTTGTAAATCACCCACAAGCACTGTTGAACTTTCGTTGAATGAAACTAGTTTCTCAGGACAACAGAAAACAACTTCACTGAGGATAACCCATGTAGTTTTGTTGGAAGAACTTGTAGTTTCGCTGGATGAACTGATAATTTCACTGAACGAAGCTGAAAAGCTTTTTCAACACGAAATCAATTTGAAATCATCAAAAACTCAATGGATTTGAAATCTAATGATTAACAGAGTTTCCCAAACCAACAACCAACAAAATTCAAGAAAATCCCATATCAAATACACACGAATTTGATCTAAAATTGATGAAAACTTGATATTGAACAAAAACAACCAAAACCTCAACTTCTCTCTCTAAAAATCTTCAAATCTTCAAATCTTCAATGAATTTGATCCAAAATGGCTCTGATACCATACTGTAAATCCAGGATAAACAAACTTGAATCAAATAATTGAAGATTGTAGATCAAACAATGATAAACACAATAAAATCCCCTCTTGATCTATATTGATTGCATAAAAATTATACAAAGTGAAAACCCTAATGAATTGGTCATTCAACCATCCTCAAAACCTAATTACAATTAACCTATTTATAGTCTAGACTAATATTCACTAATTGCGCTTAACCCTCAAGACTTAGGCTAATTAATGAAAATTACATATAAATCCTAAAAATGACTAAAACAAGATAAAATATATTTTGTTCACTCAAAATATATTTATTAAAATAAAACTCCTAGTCATTTAAATCTTCAAAGTCTCATCTTAGTTCCTCGTCTCGAACGTGTCAAGTTTGACTTTTGTTGACTTTGACCATGACGTTGACTTTTGTTGACTTTCACTGTGTTGATAATATAGACTATCTTTTACAGCTCCAACACTTTACATGAAGGAATACTAATCAAATGTGAGAACTACAAAACAACAAATTCCTTGTGGAAGATATTTCATAATCTCTATGATGGGAGTGATGAAAACAGAAGCATAAGGAAGGATACCCTCCATTCATAATATGGAACATTTTATTATATTAAGAGTGAATAAATTCCTCAACAACTTTATACGTTTATGCAACTGGTAACTGAGATGAACATTTTGTAGTTGAAGTATAGTAATAAGGAATTGAACAAGAAGATGCTCCATATTTTGCCAAAAAGTTAGAAGCAAACTATGTCCATGTTCAAGATGTATCTCACTTGAGAAAGTGCTTAGCTGACAAGGATATAGTGGTGCCACTAGAGGATGATGAAGTGGATGACCGGCTCAATTATATAGAGCAACTAGTTGCGTTCATCGATCGCAAAGAGAAGAGACTAATGAATAAGGTGGTTCCCTTGGTGCGAGTACAGTCAAAGCATAAGAAGGTATCCGAGTCCACTTGGGAAGCTGAGGAGGAGATGAGGCAGCTTTACCCTTGATTTTTAAGCCACTAATAGGTTTCGAGGATGAAACCTAAATAAGGGGGTGGACTTGTAACGCCTAGAGTAAAGTCAAAACGAACAAATTAATACTAATGGGCTTAGCCTGGATTATTTAAAGTAAATAAGTGGGAAATAAAGTATGGACCGAGTAGACCTTGTGGGTTATGTGTTCAGCGAGTTTAAGGTCTCGGGAATGTCTGGTATATATAAACGGATCAGCTTGAGCCACTCATATATGCAACTCAACACCAAACTTTTAGAGAGAGAGAGTGTACAGAGAGAAATTGGAGAGAAAGTGGTGATTCAAGGCTTGGTTGATCAAGAGATTGAAGGTCGGTGTTTGTGGGCATCCAAACAACCTGAAAAGACCTAGAATTCTAGTAAGAAACATCATTTAATCGTTTCTTAAAGGGTAAACCCAGATTCTAGGGTTTGGAGTATTTGAAAGTGGTAAAGCATCACCCAAAACTCACATTTTTGTGTAAGAAAGCATGTAGAAAGCTTAAATATAGCTTCTTGGGTGATAAACCGAGGTTTTGGGTGTAAACGATTGATGTTTTAGGTCAAAAATGGGTTGGTTCATAATTTTAGCATGTTCTACGAAACTGGATGTTCATCAAGCGAAATTATGTAGCGTCCAGCAAAACTATGGATCTTCCTGCGAAACAATAGTTTCGTAGGTTATTTCGTAGAATTGAATTTCCAATGAAAGGTGTGCGAAACTGGCAGTGAAGATGCCAGCGAAACTGCCAGCGAAGGTGGCAGCAAAACTGCTGGCGAAACTAGCAGCGAAACTGCTGATCACGCAACGAAAATAGCAGCGAAATTAGGTAGTAATTAACTCCTATGAGTGTTAACTTAACTGCAGTGTACGTAGTGTGACCTTTGCTTAGAAAGCTTGATTGAGAAGCTGCCCATCAAGTCCAGGTGAGTTCTAGATCCCCTATTTTAAAGGTTTAAAACTTTTTTGGGGCTTGAAATGCGTACTAATGATACAACTTAAATGACCAAGATTTTAAGAGGTTTTAACAAGAAGATCGATTTTTCTATAACGAAATGTGCTATATAAATGTTTTAAAATAAAAACTTTTTGCGCCAACTTGGCAACCCGATCCTAGCCAAGGGTATTGCCCCTTGGACCCCACTAGGGGTAGCTGCTATTAGGACCCCGATGTCAGGGGCTGCTGCCCCCAAACCCCCATTGTCCCGCGAAGGGTCGGTTATGTTCTTTGATGACTAGTAGTTGTTGTGCATATGTATGTGTATGTGAATGGATTATGCATGATGTTTATGATGACATGTGATGGGGTATGTGATATTTATGTGATGCTATGTATGAATGTGTCATGGTGATCTTATGTTCTTATTATGTATTATTCCATGACTTACATGTTATGGGAATGAAATGAACGTAAAGTATTATGTAACGAAAGTGGAAAGATAATGAAAGAGGAACGTAAAGAATGAAAGAATGCATGCATTAATGAATGATGAAATGGAAAGTCTTACAAGCAAATGTAGGAGGTGCACGACTCTAAAATGTCGTTAGCTCAACTGTGTGTGGTTTAGCTAACCCGTAAAGATACACACACGGGTCTAGTCTTTGTGACTGACCAAATGTATAGCTTACAAATATGACCTTGGATGTTTACCCCAGTGTTGGTTATGGAAGTTTGATAACCTTCGACCCATTATCCGCTTCGTGCTTACATTTGGGGTATATCATACAAGTGGGATCTTTGTCTCTTAACCCGGTGCTTGTGCCAGTCTATGTGTGTTATGAAAGTCTTATCAACTTCGGCCCAATACCCACATTGTGCTTTGTTTGGGGTATAGCTGATGACATTGATCCGGAATAAATGAATGAAAGATGAATAACGGATGATAGTGGAAGATAATAATGATATTATCTATGTGTACGTATGATGTATAATCACGTATGAACATTAAGAATGGTTTTAAACGAAAGAATGGTATTTCATTTATAAAACTAAAACTTACTCAGCAACGCTGACTTTTATGTATTTTCTAGTTGGCAGGTAATGTTGTTGAGGATGGCATGGGGCAGCTACTTGGCGCTTTTGGAATGGCATCGTTTAAATTATGATGTTTTTGCATTGTAATGCAAACAAACAATATTTTCTAATGATTATTCATGTTGTATTATTTTGCAAAAGAATTGACTGAAATGATTTTATATTATTCTGTTGCGTTGTTTTAGTACACTTAAATATATGTTTTATGTTTTTTGTTTTATGTGCAATGATTAACCAATTGTAAGCGTCCCAGGAACAGGGCCTTACAACTTACCTGCATATCATATATGATCACATTCGACTTTATTAGAAAGCGAAGTATGCAACTGATAAAAACCAATGAAATATCATTTCTTATATATTGCAAAGGCAGATTCAATCCTATAATAATTAAAGAATACCTAAAAAATTAGCTTTTCATTTTATATTTTTCCTTTTCTTTTTGGAATTTCTATTTTTGTATTTACTTTTTAATTTTAGCACACACACAGTATATACAATCAGGCAGCTAACTTTCACAGTTTCTCTTTTATTTGCTTTTTCAGCTAAAGGAGGGATCTTTTCATTTTTATGAATCAAAACCAGTTTTTGAACATGGTTAATAAGTCTAATTGACTCGACCAAATATTCAAACCGTCCTAGTAAAAAGGTTTTTGTAAACAGGTCAGCAAACTATTTTTCAGTTGAGATTTGAATCAAAATGATTACACCTTTTTCATAGTTATCTCTAAGAAAAGGATATCAAATCTAGATATGCTTTGTTTTTGAGTGTTGGACATGATTAGCTGTAATAAACATAGCAGTAGTTTTATCAACGTAAATAAAAGTTTTAACAAAAATGAACCCGTAATCTAGTAGTTGGTTTTGTAACCAAAGTATTTGAGAACATCCTACTAATGTAGCTATTTACTTAGCTTCTGCAGTTGAAATAAAGACTTTTGTTTGTTTTTTACATTTCCATGAGATTAATCTGGGACTAAAAAATTGACAACCACCCGTCGTAGATTTGCGATTTTGCTAACATTCCCAATAATCACTATCTATACATCTATGTAACTCTAAGTTTCCTTCATTCCCTATAATCACTATCCACACGTCCTGTTTACAGGACTATAATAACTCTTCTTGCTTAGCCTCCATCCAGCTATTATCCTGTAACGCTTCTATCATGTTCTTAGGGTCAATTTGAGATAGAAAACACGAGTATAAGTAAAGGTTTGCTTGTTCTGTATGACTCCTAGTTGTTTTCTCATTCAATGGACCAATAATCTGAAAAGTAAGATGATTCTTGTGAATACAAGACTTTGGAATCTTATCTTCTTGAACATTAACATCAAAGATTTGTCTGGTTCAAGTCAGAAAGCTGTTGCAATAGGTTTGAAGAATGTGGAGTGAAATTAGGTACTTGAGTCAGTGAGTTGATAAAGTAATCAAGATTATCAGTAACAACGACATTATCAAAAACTGATGAAGTCCCTAACTCTAGTTGTACAATTTCATATTCATCATTAGGAAAAGGTTGCAAAACATTTGAATTTTGAGAAAAGCATGTTATTGTGCTTGTTGAGATTGATCATGAGATTTGAGAACAAATTACATGATCTTTAACAATAAAAAGGAATAGATAAACAAGGCTAGAATCATTCATATCATCAGAATCAAAATCAACACTAAAAGATCCAAGATCTCCTACTTGTTTCCTGTTATCACCTAGATATTCAAACACAATAGAATTGAATGAGTTTGACATATATTCTAAATCAAATAACCAAGCTAGACCATTCGCAACCGATGGAAATAAGTTTTCGAGAAGTTTAAATTTGAAAGTTTCAATGATAACATTCATCCTAGAGTTATAAACTCTAAAGGCTTTTGAAACCGAAGAATATCCAACGAAAAATCCATCATATAATTTTGCTTAAAATTTTCCAAGCTCATCATTTGAATTTAAAATCAAAACTAGACAAGCAAAAGACTTAACAAAATATATATTAGGTTTCCTGCCAAACATAAACTCATAAGGAGTTTTTTGTTTATCTTTCACCAATAATGTACGATTTTGCACAAAACATGTATTGGATATGGTTTCATCCCAGAAAATGATTGGAATCTTTGCATATGCTAACACGGAACGTGCAGCCTCAATCAAAGTTTTGTTTTTTTTTTTCAGCAACTCCATTTTTGACCGGGTAGTGAGATTGAGATTCTCACTTAGGATCGAATACGCTGATTGAGTCAATGATTGAAAGGCGGAAACAAACAATCAATAAACATTCAATGCAGAAGAAATACTCATAAATGCTTTTTGTATTGAATAAGATGATGATTACAGTAAATGCTAGGGTTTGAGCATAAAACAGTAATGATACACCTTGAGAATAAACGACAAAATATATTCTAATTGTCTATCAACCGTCACTTCATGTACGAGGTTTTCTATTCTATTTGACAAGATGCCTTTTACAAAATGACTAAACTACTTTTGATCTAATACATCAGAACTAGTCTAAATCTTGATCCGCATTTCATCTTGTTCATCCGCATTGGGAAATGCGGATGAGTTGACTTGATCAACATTTCTTTACTTAATCTTCTGCATTAGTATGTTGGTCATCCGCATCGGTTAATGCGGATGAACAAATACTTTTGCGCATTTGTCTGGTTATCCGCATTGGCAAATGTGGATGAACAAAATCTTTTCCGCATTTCTTCTAGTCTTTCGTATTTGTTAATGCGAAAGAACAAATACTTGTCCACATTTTTTCTTTGCCTTCCGCATTAACAAATGCGGTAAGCCAATACTTATTCTTCTACTATAGGATCTTCATCCGCATTAATTCTTGGACTTGTGGGAATCTCAGCAGAACAACCATCAACTCACTAATTGAATTGGCATGTATCATCCTTTCAGGGTCCAACAATACTCCCCCTAAGGATTATACAACCTGTGTTCTTCAATGCTTTGGTAGTGGTTGAGGTTGTGAAGATTCTGCTGGATCTTGTTATGGCACCAGAGGTTCAGAATGTGATGGGTCTAGTATAGCCTTTATCATGTTGACAAAATCTTTAGCATCAACTATCGTTTCTCTATTAAGTACATGTATCTTCATTTGACTTATTGCATGGATGGCTTCTAATGGTAGTTTCTTGAGTGAAACTTGTTCCCAAAATGATATTGTAGATAGCCCATCCTTGTGAATCAACAAAGCACCATCTACATCAACCTCCAGTTTTACAATGTTGCCCAACTACAAAGGTGTCCTTTTCTTCTTTCTTTTCTCCCTCTTGGCTATGATCTGGTCATATGCCATCTTTAGTATCTTGATGCACTTTAGAAAGAAGTGCATATCTTCTTCACCAAGTTTGTTGGAGATCTCTCTGAAGTGCTTGGTGAAGATATAGTGTATGTAAGATTGATCTAATAGTCTCACTTAATAACCACTAAACAATCTGATAT
Source organism: Flaveria bidentis (assembly GCA_018326385.1). NCBI lineage: Eukaryota > Viridiplantae > Streptophyta > Magnoliopsida > Asterales > Asteraceae > Flaveria > Flaveria bidentis. The sequence continues at coordinate 4,496 of BJCM01091499.1, read as the reverse complement.
AGTGTATGTAAGATTGATATAGTGTATGTAAGGTTGAGAAGTTGAAGTTTGCTTCTTCATGGAAGATAGTTTTGGTTTGTCAGCTTTAAGTGAGATGGTCTTTTCATAGTCAGTTTCAATAATAGAGTCAAATAGTTTGTTTAATCTTTCCTTTTCTGCCTTCATCCCCTCATAAGTCATCCCACAGACTTCATTAGGATCATAACCATGATTAATCAGATACATAGCTTCAACCATTAAATCATCATTTTAAGCCTTTTTCACCATTTCTTCTACTGAACTTTCTTCATTCACATGACTATCAACTGCTATTGGCTCATCATCCACATAGCCTCCTTCAATTTCACCTTCTTCCAGATAAACAAAAATAGCCTGCTTCTTTAATTGAGCTTTTGCTTGTTCATGTTCTTCTAAGAATCCTATTATAGCTGTCAAGCTTCTTGGATCATCTTGTTTACTTTTCTTCACAGGCTCTTCTTCCACTATGTGTCTTTTGCCATTTGCCTTCTTAGATATATACTTTCTCTTTCTGGTTTAGGTTTGAAGTGAAAGACCAGATGAGGTTTTAGGCATTTCAGATCTTTGAGCCACTTTTTCAACTTCCAATTGTAATTGGTCATGGGCAGCAGCAGCTTTTTCTTCTTTTTCTCTCTTTGTTCTTCACATAGTTTTCTGATCATTTATTTTTGCTCATCAGATAAAGACACAACTGGGATTATTTGCAAGCTTAACTCCTTCTCCAAAGGGATAGGGGATTGAGGGATAATCACAATGGATTCAGCGAAAGTCCTTTGATCAGCTACAAAATCGTAGTACTCATCATCAATAATGAACTCTTCTAATGTGAAACTGTCTAGTGCATTGATCATGTCTCGAAATTTAGCCTCTTTATTGTGTGTAGCAGCTGATTTTCTAGAATAGACCACCATCTCTCGGCTTGACTCTTCATTCTTTGGCTTACTTGTATCTTCTTCTTTTTCATCACTTTCAGAAGAAGAATGTATCTCATCAACTCTCAAGCTCAGAATCTCTTTTGTTTTGACTTTCAAGTTGGTTTTGCAAATTAGTGATAATCTCTGCTTGTTCTTCAATTATTTCATCTTGCCCTTCCATGGAAATGGTTTGAATAGCAAGAGTGTCAACATGCCCACTGATTTCTTCTCTTGAATGCTTAAGAGCAGCTATTAACTTCTCAATCTCTTTATCCTTTTCTTTCTTCTCAAAATCGTATTTTTCTTTCAATGATTTCAGCTCAGCTTCCTTCTCATCTAGTTCCACCAATCTGTCTTGAATGATGCCTGATCTCCTGTTTAGTATTCTTTCCATCTTTGCTACTTTCTAAAGAAGTTTAGAGATCATCTCATCTAGTATGTTGACACCAGATTCAGCATAACTCTTAGAAGGAGCAGCTTTAGAGACAACTTTCTTGATAGGCATTTTGTTAGGGTTATCATCTTTATGAGAAAATGATTTGGATCTTTCTGAAGAGCCGACAGAGACACCAAACTCAATAGGTTTTGTAGAAACTGCGGGTGGTTGGGCTGATTGGATAGTGAATGATGAATAGGAGATAGATGTGGAGAAGTAATGGGTTGTGTTTGTGGAGATTGTTGTTGTGAGCTGTGAGGTGTTGGGGTTCTTTTTGGAGATGGAGTTTGTGAAGAGTAAGTTGTTTGTAGTGGGGTTCTTTATGGAGATGGGATTGGTAGAGTAGCAAAGGGAGATGCAAAATCATGAATTTCAGGTTCAGTGTGAGAATCACCCCCTGCACCATCCTAGGGTGACACTGACCTTGGCCTGTCAATGTTTTCAACTTGCTCATCAGCAGTGTGTTGAATATGAGCAGCTTGTTCTTTAATATTCTTATTAGCAGTAGCATGTTGTTCTTCACCTTGTTCATCAGGATTAATCTGTTGAAGCATCCAAGGTAGAAGAAGAGAGCGAGCTCCACTGTAAAAATTTCTAGGATCCCTCTTCTTGATGTATTTATATGACTTAGCATCATAGTGTGGAATATCTAGAACTGGTCCATCAGCAGCTAGAATAGGGATTGCTTCATTTATGAGACATTGGATGAACCCTGGGTACATTAAGAATTTGTATTTCCTTCCTTCTTGTATGTTAGAAACCAGGCCATTAAAGACATAAGCTGACATGTTAAATGGCCTATTTGTGCCTAAAGCACAAATTGATGATGAAGTAGTAATTGGGATATCATTCCAACATGTTTTCCTTTTAGACAAACAGTGCTGATAAATATGGATCAGAAACTTCCAAGGCTAGTCTACCAACCCCTTCACAATCTATTTTGCTTCAAAACCTCCTTCATATTCAATCTCTACAAAGAAAGTTGTAATATCATCATCTTCTAGTTCAATTGGTGCATTTGAAATCATCACTAAACTATAGAGACCTTCTCACAGTTTCTTTAGTAATGATTAGTGTATGCTCATCATCAATCCTTCCCAATAAAGACCTAACACCATTAGCCTCTTTTACTTGAGCAGAGTTTCAGAATGACCTTATGAGTTTCTCATATATGATAGGTCTGATAGTGATAGCATAGGAAACTCTTGTTGTGGAGATGAATCTGATTATGTCTTTGATCCCCTCAGCCTCGGGTACATCAAGGTCTAGAAATACACTGACTGTTTGGTTTTGTCACATGTAAAACAAGTTAGTTTAACCATTTAAACATGAAAAACACAGCGGATATATGGTTTAAAGATATGGTTACCAAACTGAAAATTTACACCATTTAAAGCATAAACAAAAACTCAAGAATAAGGACCAATAATATATGTGAAATAGTGTACTATCAAACCATAAAAACAACCATAGGGAGTTCATAGATACAACCTTTCTTGTACAAATGTTGTAGATGTAAAAGATGAAGATGGTGATGTCCTTGAATGTCTAGCCTTCAAAGGAGAAGACCTCAAGCTTGTATACCCACAAGCTTTAGCAAACCCCTAACTTGTTAGGAAGTTAAGCACCAAGAACAAACCCCCTTGTACAATCCAAAATCTTCAAGTTCTTGAAGGGCAGCCAACAAAAACAAAATCTTCAGCCCCCTTTTGCTTCTTTAATCCGAAATTTCAGCTTGTTCTAGAGAGAAAATGTGTTTTGTGTGTGTAGAGAAAGGTGTATTGTGTAGGAGAGAGCAAGTGCAAGAGTCCTTAAGTCTTCAACAAGACAAGACAACATACACACCTTCTTGCACTAAGGGCGGCCGAAATTCTTTATCCAAAATGGGTTTCCCTCCATTTAAGTTTTATAAAATGTTACATTCTTAGCCCTTAATTTTATATAATTAAAACATCTTTTAATTTTATAACAATAACACACTTTTATTTGATATTATTTAACCAACTTAAATAATGAAACAAATAATTTTTTATGAACAAATTATCCATATAATGTTGTTTTTTCACAAAAGTATAGTTTTAGAAAAACCCATTTTCTAAATTGGTGTTGGTATTTATTTGTTTGATCTTATCAACAAATAAATATTAATTGGTGTTTGTATAGCTTGTTATTAAGTATGACCCGATTTGGATCATAACGTACTAAGCACATCAATCTTCTATGTGTCTTGGGCATATAAGGTCCAAAAATATCCCACTTGCACAAGATTCATAGTAGATTGATGCAAGAAGTAAATACCGCCTAACAACGGTTTACTACTCTTAATACGTATGACTAAGTGCCATTCAATAACATCATCTCCTTCAAGTACCATACTTGTAATGTTTTAGGTGAATCAATCTTCTATCCTTTTGTCACAGATGTCATGTTAAATCCTAGAGACACAAAGTGATCATTCTCTATTGATTTAACTTTATCAGGCCTTGGTCATCTTACTCTCAACGAATAAGAGGGACAAATCCCATCTTGAGAACACACGTCTCTCACAATTACCTTATATCATACCTGAACTCAGACTTATGTACTGCCATGTTTCAGAATAGTGAAGAGCTAAGTCAAAGAATAATATTTGGTAAATATCAAGACCCAATATGTGTCTCAGGTCAGAGGATATCAAATCATGTTCGCCTTTACTCAAAATTACTTATGATCAATCAAGAAGATTCCATGTACTAATATTTGAGATGCGGGTCAGTCCAATATTTGCAGCCCACAAATATCTATGAACTTTGGCAGCAACTTTTTGCTCTATATTCATCCATGTGAATATCTACCAATCCAAGTTCATAATAGTATTACCTTCATACTTGTTCCCACAAGCATGAACAACTATGGACGTTCTGAGTAAACAATTTACTCAAGGATTTTAAACATGCAAAATAGAAATATTAGTTGAATCATTATAACCAAATAATTCATTCAAGTAATAAAGGGTTACAATATCTCATTACATAAATTAAAGATCAAATCCAGTCACTAGAATATTGAAGCCCCATGGCACAAGCATGACTTTCATGCTTCGCCTTTTCAAGAAGCTTCGTGAGTGGATCTGCAATGTTTTGATCCGT